>DWJZ01000713.1:0-28850 GCA_018249125.1 Asbolis capucinus
GGCTAATTATTAAAATTGCCTATACTGAATAAATTACAACGTAGTACCATAGCTTCGCTTACGTATAGCAAGGATTCTGATGGGGGTTTAAACAGAAATAATCATGTTTGTTATTTATGAATGAAAACTGTTACTTTGTATAAAAAAAATTCATGTTAATTTGTCAATCCTACTAATATTATAAATGCGAAAGTTTCTGATGGATGTTTGTTTCTCTTTCACTCAAAAACTGCTGAACAAATCTGAATGAAATTTGGGACAGAGATAGATTATAGTCTGAAATAACACATAGGCTACTATTTATCATTATAGCCAACTCACAGGCGACGCCACGGACGGAAACGAGTATATCATGCGATACTAGTATCAATTTGTAGTGCATGCATATCGGATCGTCGCTCGCAAATACAATAGCGATCTGAAGACATTCTTTTAAACATATTTACTTTCATTAATTACTTTTATTTAATTATTGTTTATAGACCGGCGGCTTGTTTCGGTTGTAACCGATCGAAAAGTTAAACAACAGCGGGCGTGGTCAGTAAGAGAATGGGTGACCGCTAGTGGCAAAATTTTCATAAACTCCGTGCTTTGGAGGGCACGAAAAGTCGTCGGTCCCAGTTGTTGTCATAAAATATCAATTGTTAAGCCTTAAAAACTTCTGACACCTGGGTTGGCCGCTAACTCCTCCACCAATCCGGATAGAATCAGAGTGGTAGAGTATGCTGTAGGCCTCCTCAGTTTGAGGAGAGACCCGTGCTCAATAGTGGGCCATCGATGGGTTAAAGCCAATTATTGGTTCAATTGTTTAATAGTACAAGACTGAGCCAACTTCTTTTGGAGACAGAAGTGTAGAAAATGTTCTCATACTGTTATGTATATTTTTATGTGTTTTGGAGGAATTAGTGGATAAGAGTTGGGAGTTATTAAGTTGGCCGGTTGGTGTAGGTTAGTGACCTGACTGCTACACCGCAGGTCGTGTATTCGATTTCAAACCAGATCAAACTTTCTGTGATGAGCAGGAATGTTTGTTCTGTGTGTTTTTCAGTCAAGAACGAGTTTAAGTACGACAAGGTTTAACGACTGTCATCTCACAATGATGAGATCGTTAAATGGGCACGGCATCACGAAAATTTGTCACTATCGAACACCTGTCAACTTTACACCTGCTGACGCTTAACTCTAAATCGAACACGAGACCTTTCCTTCGCAGGCAAGGTCACAAACTAGGTTACAGGGGTGTTAAAATGCGCCGTTTTTCTTCTTCATTGCAGCCCACAACTGTCCCACTGCTGGGCTCGGGTCTCATTGTAAGGGATATTCTGTTAATTAGTCCTATTCTTTTTTGGCAGCTATGTCTACAAGTGACGTAAACAAATTAATTCTTCATAGTCATACATCAATATGTATGACTTGTATGAGTGTCGAAAGCAGACTTTCAACGTTTTGTGGAAACCTTTCGTCTATTCTGATTCGACGCGCGTTTTTGCATAGAGAAACCGAGAGGACAGTTTTAAAACAAATTATGACATAATATTTGAAAGCTTCGGTAATAGTTAGTGAATGAATTGGTTTTCGCGTGGGCGTGTAATGTTGACCCAGTTGTGTTAAAGAATGATACACACCGGAACTAAAGAGGATATATCCGGTTGACTGGCGTCTCGTGTCAAGCTGAAAGACTCCGGCGAAAAGAAGAAAAAAAATACGTAAAAAAAACATAATAATCTCATGGAATATACT
Organism: Asbolis capucinus; assembly: GCA_018249125.1. Classification (NCBI taxonomy): domain Eukaryota; kingdom Metazoa; phylum Arthropoda; class Insecta; order Lepidoptera; family Hesperiidae; genus Asbolis; species Asbolis capucinus. Next base: position 1,741 of record DWJZ01000713.1, read on the forward strand.
ATTTTACTGCGACAAAACCAAGCATATACATACATTTATGTTAAAAAAATTATACATTTATATGTTGAACAGAGACGCTGGCTTCATATGTGTTACACTAGTGTACGCCCGCGCCTCTGCTCGCGTGATATGTTGATAAAAAGTATATGATAATCCAGACTATAATCTATCTCTCTGCTAAATTTCATTGATATCAGTTCAGTAGTTTTTGCGTGAAAGAGTAACATCCATCCGTACTCACAAACTTTCACATTTAAAATATTAGTAGGATATTACATCAAAAAATGTTGCCAGTTTCGGAGAGGAAACTTCAAATATGCATTGTGTTTAGTTTCAAAATTGCATTACAATACCTCACATCACAAGTATTGGTCGATACCGCATGGTGTAAGGTCAATTGATCTAATATTTTTCTATAAAAACTACAGATAAATTATTAACCTGTACAGCAAGCGTGGTTCATAAAAATCTAATTGTAATTGCTTCTATCTAAAGTTTTTCTCTAGAACCTCAAACAAAACATTTTACTCCAAAAATTCCACAGTTACCAAACTTAAAACCTACGCATACCTAATAATGCATATTCATCTCATTCTACGCGTAGTTGCGTAACGTACGCATCTTACGCGTAAACTTTCGTTCACGACCTCGAAAACTAAAGTCAGGCGCACATCTGACCTTTAGTGATGTGCCGTTGAATGAAACCGAGAGTTGGAACCAGTGCTGTGAAAGTAATGCTCAAAACTGGTCTCTGGTGATTGTCGCTCGCCAGGTTCCTAACATGGAATCATCTTGTAGCTACATTGTAACTGGTTGGTTTAGTGGTTAAAAAAGGTAAGGTAAACGGAGGTCGTGGGTTCGATTATTACTAAGAATTTTTTATGTGGGATCAACAGACTTGTTGTTTGGGAGTTCAGAATAGATATATACTTTTGTATGTACTAGGGTCCGCCCGCGGCTTCGCTCGCGTGGTATGTCGATAAAACGTACCCTATACGTTATTCCAAACCACAATCTATCCCTGTGTCAAATTTCATTGAGATCCATTCAATAGTTTATGCAATTCATTTTGTATGTCGAAAGAATTATCGAAATCGACTGACACAGTCCGGAGATATGAAGTAAGTTAATGTTTTTCGAATTTTTGTAATATTTCAAAAAAATTAAGCAAATTCTTCAAAATGTTACTTATTATGTTATTCCAATGTCTAAGCTATATAACTGCAAAGTTTAATCAAATTCTTTCAGTAGTTTTTGCGTGATATTATTATAGTAGGAGTTAAAATATGTTAATTAGTTGCCTGATCTTTATGTACAAGCAAACGCTTAGTTCAGAATCGGTGAGTTATCTTCAAATATTTACATATTTTATAGAAATCGCTCGGTGAATAATTTTTACACACATATATTTGGCACGACAGGTTAACACTGATGTAATTGATTCTGTATAATTATTCTGAATGTTTCATTATTAAGGATTATACCTGCAAATTTAATTATACATACTTCGTTATTTAAATCAAATCATTTGTAACGCAGAATGCATTCAATAAAAAGGACACGTAATTCTGTAGGTTAAAAATCCTAAATATAATCAATATTTAACAATTATAATTTAAATACGAAGCTTGTGAGGAAATAATTAACGTGTTAGATAATTACAAACTTCATCATTCTCATTACACCTGCCCTACTACTGGATTCGGGTTCGGTTCTGGACTCGGGTCCTGACACGTGAGAGATACAGGTCATAGTCCACCACGCTGGACAAGTGCAGATTGATAGACTTCATACATTTGAGAATTTTGAACTCTCAGGAGTGCAGATTCCTCACGATGTTCTCCTTCACCGTAGCAAGTGATAATTAACTTTTACAACATAATCTTGAAAATTAGTGTCATATAATCACAGGTTATATAGTTTTCATTTACGGTCATGTAGTTTTCATACTGGGAACAATGTATAGAGTTGATTATGCGAAGACTTTATTATAAATTACTAGTTTTTTTAATGTTTGACTTACAAAATTATCTTATTTATTACATAATTAATACAGAAGGATTTTTTTTAAATACAATGACATCGTTATTATTATAAATTAATTAATTTTCACTATGCGTGTAATTCTTGTAAATAATTCTATAAATATCGTGAAGTCGTCTACGTTCCAAGATTAATTTCCTGCAGTAGAAATTATTTAAAAAAATATGTAAGCAAACGATAGCACATCCATACGGCGTGTTCGTCTCACGCGCGCAAGAATGCACTTTCGTGTCACTGATGCGTCACGAAAATGAGTGTTCTCCGCTTGTGTGAAAATAACGATTTATAACACGGAATCGACTGAAGATATTTTATGTTTATCTTTGCTATAACTATAGTTTGCACGCTCGTTATTTATTTAACGCAAAATTGAGAACTATAGTGACATCAAAAATTGTACTTTTCCCTTGTATTAAAATGAAGTACCTATGTAGACGATATGCAACGAATTTCATTCGCGTTTTTTTACTTTATTCCAGATTGAAAATGACTTTGACAGAAGCCGACAGCCAACTCTTGGGCATCAAGGTTTCGCCGAACACCAGACGAGATTTGGACCGAGTTCGCCTCTTCAAAATTATCCCCAACAGAATCCTTTACTCAGCACTGCAGTACCGACGCTTCAGTTCCAACAACCGATTTTTCAACAACAACAACAACAGCCTTATGTTCCGCAGTTCAATAATATCGTCCCAAGTCAAAGTATACAGCCCAACCTACCCCTACCCAACAACAATGCACAGTATCAGTTCAATCAACCGAATGTTAATCAACCACTAATCAATAACTTTCAACAAAATCTGAGGCAAATTCCTCAACAAAATCAAAATATACTGCAGCAACCATCTCCAACACTGCCCACGTTTCAGAGCAATGGACTCCCACTAGCTCAGAACCCGTCTCAGTTTAATCAAAATCCCAACATCCAAGGAACTGTCAATATTGGGCAGCAGAGACCAACTCAAGCAGCTTTCCTACCTACTATATCACAGAATCAACAGACATTTAACCAACCGAATCCCATTACAATACAAGCTGCTCCAAACTTGGCGCCGCAAAATATAAATCTTGATAATGCGCAGATACCTTTCCAAGCAACGCTAGGTCAAACTCCTTTGTTTTCAAATGGTCAAACTTCCCAAATCCAAAACTTTTTCGAACAACAATCCAAAGAAAACTTGGAAAAACTGAAGGAGCTCCAGGAACGACAAAGATTAATTCAAAAACATCAGGAGTTCGTTCAGAAGCAACAACAAAAACAACAAGAAAAAGTTGAGAAGTTGCACGAAGAGTTTATAAACAAGCAAGCTACGAAAGCTGTTCCTACTTACGCAACGACGGAAAGTTACGAAAGTTTGTACAGTAGGAGTCAAGATAAGCGTAGACCAATTCTCCCGCATGAAACAGATTTGTTCCGAAAAGCTGTTGAAATGTACGAGAAAGAGCACCCCACGACTACAACAAGCACAACAACAACCAGTACGACCACGAGCCGGCCACAGACCCCTCGATACAGAACTAGGTCTACGTCGAAATCAAGAAGTCCACCACAGGATAGAAACAAGCAAAAACTGTATAACGAAATAAAAAACTTACTCGAAGAAAGCGAGACAAAAGGTTTCGATGACAACTTAAGGGCAAAAAGCGTTGCACTTCTCCAAAAACCGGATATATTAAAACAGTTAAAGGTAGCATTAGCCGAAAACCCAGAAGACTTTAACGAGAAAAACTTTTCGTCCCGGGAAATATCCTTGAATGGACAAAAATTCGAAGTTATCAGAACAACTAATCCGAATTTGATACCCAAAGGGGCAATATCCGCTGATAGTCCAGATCTAGCTCAACTCATGGCCTCTGCACAAGAAAGTCAAAAGGACAGTCGAATCTCTTTTGAAGACTTGACTAAAGGAGTTTTGCCTCCAGGTGCTAACTTTGAACTCATTAAGCAAAGTGATAACGGTAAACTTGAGGAAGTTAAAGTTCCAAGCGCTATTCAGAACAAAAAGAAGGTAACATTTGTCTTCCTCGAAGAACAAGACGACGGATCTTACAAAGTAAAAGGTGTTAAAGCAAATGGCCAGCAAACAGAAGAGGGACCTGAGGTAGAAAGCATTTTAAATAAGATTAAAAAAGGAGAAATCCAATTACCTGGTCCTACCAAAATATCCAATAACATTTTCAGTTCCACAACCGCAAGCCCGACAACTGAATCGACGGAATACATTGCAGAATCCTCTCATCATCCTTCAAGCTATTCTAGTTTCGTCACTACTTCCAACTACGGAACATCCGGTCTTACCAATCCAGTAGTACAAACGACACCGACACCTGTTTATCGAAATTCGATCGTACAAGCAACAAGAACAACTCAGCCACAGACTCAAACATTTGCGCCGTCAACGCACGTAACAACCACTGAAAGATTTATTGCCAAATCGACTACACCGAGCTATATTATAAACAGGGGGAGCAACAACCCTACATCTAGAAGTCCATTCCCGAGCTCAACAGTCATAAACACAACACCATCATTCAGATCGACACCTGAGGATTTGGTTGTGATAGGTTCGAGTACAATCCCACCTAATTTCGATACCTCGAATTCACATTTAATCTCACCTCGACCTGCAAACCCAGGACTTGTAGATATACTCAAGGAAAATGGACTTTTCGCTACAGCCAAATATTTGAAGCAGTCTGGATTGGATTCTATTTTAAATGAAACAGGTCCATACACCATATTCGCGCCAACAGATAAGGCATTTAGGACGTTGTTGGTGCAATTAGGAGGTCCCGATAGAGCGGAAGAGAAGTTCCGCGACAATCCTCGACTGCTTAGTGGTGTAAGTATTCCAGAAGATTCCTAAGCCTATTTTAATGCATAAATTAAATCCGACAAAAATCCATTATAATCAGGTCTGTTGATAATTTTAGCTTCTCCTGCATCACGTTATCCCCGGCGCATTCGACATCGGGTCCCTGCAAGACGAGATGACTGGAGTCTCCCTCGCTGGCACTCAGCTTAGGGTCAATCAGTACGACATGCATGACGTGGAATGGAATGAAGTTCGAGTGACCACCATCAACGGAGCTAGAGTTATTGATGACAAGAAAGATATCCATGTACCACAGGTAACATGTTATACATTTTAGGAAAATATTCTATCGAATAAAAGAAAACGCCGTGATCATTTCCAGAAAGTTACAAGGTAGCAGGTGATTCAACCCCATGCTTCGGAAAGCACGTTGTGCCAACGGTCTCGATTGACGTAATTAGACAGCCATCGTTACATATATCCGAATCCTTAGCGACGGTGTCCACTTACCATCAGACGGATCATAAGCCCATATCATCCTTTAAAAAAAAGTCTTTCAGGCAGAAGTAGTTTACAAGTTTTGGGTTGGCCACGAATGCTCTCCATACAGATAATGCGGAAAACTTTACCAAAAGTTGTATTCGCACCATAAATTCCTTGCACCAGTTATAATGTAATTTAATGGAAAAACTATTTGTGATATATCTATTTCACATGTTGGTTGTATTTTTCAGGGTATAGCCCACGCAGTAGACCGGGTAATGTTCCCGCTGCCAGTGGGCGACCTGGTCCAGACGCTGCAGGCAGACCGTGACCGCCGCTTCACTACATTCCTGAAGGCGGTGTACGCTAGCGGCTTTGCAGAAACATTAGCAGGTCAGATTCTAGGATGTCCTAGTGTCTATTTTGCAGCTCACATACTATAGGCGATGTGAATGAAAGTCGAGATATTAGGGCAAACTGAATGCGTCCGATTTTGAAAGTGTCGTGCAACTTAACTGACTGACTGATTGACTGAAGGCGGTGGATAGAAAATAAATTAATAAAAATATTATGTAGGTAGAACAAATAGTTTCCTTTGGATGTGCTCTTATTTATTAGACTATAAGGTTGCAAATCAAATGTTATGTACACGGAAATATGAAATGTTGCAGTTCTTAGAGTAAAAGATTTTATAATGAATACATACATAAACATTTTGAAAAATATAACATAAACATACTATATAGTGCGTCGCCCACACATACGAATTAAGAACTTGTTGATTCACAATTTGCAAGTACATATTCGTAGTTACTTACCGACTGCTATGAACCGATCATAACCCAATGGCTTGTGATGACTACATCATAGAAATGATATTCAAAATCAACTGTTTTTCAAATCGACTTAATAATTTTTTACTGGATGAATTTGGGGATCCTTTCTTTATTCGAAAACTGGTGCTTTTGATTAGATCATTTGGAGCAATATCTGAAGAGTGTTTTTTGAGTTGTCCCTAAAGGCCCAACAATAAGTATTGACGTAATTTGAAGTCTGTTATTTTAATAAAAAAATGTTTTTTTTACAGAAAGCAAAACCTACACAGTGTTCGCGCCGACAGACGCAGCTTTTGCTCGGGTATCACCCGCCGAGCTATCTAAATACTCTGAGAAGGCGGCGGCGCGGGCACTAGTGGCCAGGCACGTCCTGCCAGGGACGCTGTACAGCGCCGGCATGCGGTACTACCAACTCCGGAATTCTATGGAAGACGCGAAACCACTAACGCTCCAAAAGAATGCTGGTAAGTGTTTCTTTCCGTTCGATTATAATTAAAATTACTTCCAATTAATAGTGGTTTTATTATTTTATGAGTGCTAATAACAGCCGTTTTTATTGAAATTAACCGACATGCGAGCAGACAGCCAAGTCATTATTAAAATCAATGTCACTAATGCACCTTAAAGACACCTATGGCGTATCGAAGGTTGGGCAGCTGAAAATCCGGATATGTAACTATAGTTGTCCAAAAAATGCATACATACTTAACATAATATTATGCCTTAAATACACTGAACTGATAGCCTAGTTTGGTTTGATTTGCTAATTGGTCTCACGGGAAGTTCTGGGTTCAAATTCTGCTGCGCGTACCTTTCAGCTAAATCCTTGGCTACGATTATGGACATGACCTGGTCCCTTAAGAATGTGAAAGGCAAAGCCAGCAGTTGAACAGTTATGAGTTGGCACTAATTTCTTTACGTGCCCTACAGGTCGCATCAAGGTGAACAACGCTCAGGTGGTGACGCACAATATCCCGGCGACCAACGGCGTTATCCACGCGGTGGACGCGCTACTCTAGCCACAGCTTCAGAGACGCAGCAGTCGCAAATGACAGATCTTTAGGAATACATACATATTCTGGGGTTTCCTTTCCCTCATACATTATGGAATCCTCCCCCTCTTGAAGGATCCACAAATGTATATATCGGGGTTCATGTTGTTATATGGGGTTTCTTTTGCACTTCCCCTACCATTATTATAATATACTACCCTCCTTCCGAATAATTTAGGTAATGTCTATAAGAAAGTTTCTCAGGTTATGTTCAGTGTTTCCGCATTTTGAAGTTGAATAACCATGTATTTTTATTGTCTGTAAGTATGTCGATCAGCCGCTCTGAGTTAGCTACGTGGGGTCTGTGTGCTCTAGGCCTGTTATACGACCCGTGTTCAATAGAGGGCCATTTAAAATGTGATGCTAAAATCTAAAAACTTATTGACACTGCATTTAAATGGAGTAAATTTTTTTTCTGACCATATGTATACCTGATTATCGAATTATTCGCAAGGAAGGTAGATAAGTCACGCATAATTTTGACATTACAGCTTTTCTTCAGTTTCATACACTTTAGGTTTACCGCCATTTTTAGCTTATGTCATCCTAAGGTTTTAATTTCGACGAATCACGCGGGATCTTATCATTATAGTCCATTCTGTCATCTGCGTACCATGAGGTCACAGATTCATTCTTCTTGATAAATATACACATTTTTACGCGTCACATCCACATTATCAATAATAATTTTAAGACTGTAAATAAATATTAGAATAAGACGATAATTTATACAGATTTTGTAAATAAAGATTTACTTGACCATATTTTGTTTAAATAAAACTAATTTTAATTATAATTGTTTTATTATTAATAAACACACACACAAACATTCCTAAGTACACATTAAATCATTTTGTGAAAATAATCAGCATTTGACAGAACAGATGTAAAAAGTTTCTAGCCTATAATAAATATTCAACATTCATTACATAGGATTTGACTGCACAAAAATGTTTTACGTAAATGTTAATTACAATTTATTTACTGTGGCAGGATATATTATTGGATATTTAAATAAATCAAATGATTAAAGTTGACTTTTATCTTTTGTAACGGCTTTTGTCAATTCATTTTGAAACCATTTTATTACCGCGCTCAGTAATTAATGGCTACTTAAATTTCACACCATACAGATTTTATATACGGATTTTATACTAATCAACGGATTAAGACTCAACTAAGAATAAAGCTCAATGAACTTGCTTGCAGCCGTTCAACACTTTAAATTGAAAAGATAATCCGTTCTGCAAAGCGTCAAGGAATACAAAAAAAACTTTACTAGATAAAGATCACAAACATGCCCAATAATTGAGACAAATAAATAAAAGATAAACAAAAGACAAAAACTAAAACTTGAGCCTTAAATTACTTTAATATTATTAAATAAGTTGTAAGGCAAAATTAAATAACTAAAAAGAGAAATCTGCCCTGGTCTAGGTGTGGTCAATGTACAAAAAAAGAAGACAAAGTGAAAGAAAACAGCTGTTTGATGACCTATACATAATAAAGAAGTTTCCCATGGAACATGGAAATTGCAGATATTGAAATAGTACTGATATGTCAAGATTGATTTAAACATTTTCACAAACAAAGAGTAAACATACTAACAATACTTTCTTTGTATATTTAATATCACACTGACTACTAATAATCTACTGGAGGTTGCAGTTAGGGCGAACTATGTTGCAAACATTAGACCAATTGATCTTATAATAGACACATCAACCAATAGTTGATGATTTGAAGCAAATTTTACAGTCTTTGACTGAATTTTTGGTAGTGAAATACATTACATGGATGTCTACTCTGCTATATCGGTGGAATATAATAAGATATAAGACAATAATTAGGAAATATTATTTTAAACACACCTAACTACCTTCCTACAAGCGTAAAAGTGTGGCCATCTGTTAGTATACCAGGGCAGAATATACAATCATGAACGGAAATTAAGTTTGGCCAACATAAGCTTCAACTTTGCAATTTCGTCATCCTTCGCTGCTAATTCTTCTCTCAAAGAGCGAATCGTATCATCCTTGTTCTCTGATAGAGTCTTCAACTCCTCAAGAAGTTGGCTAGTATCCAATCTTCTGCTCGGTCTTCTTTGAACAAGCTTACCAATAATGTGAGCTATTTTAGGGTAGTTCGCTGTGAGATGAGCGGGGATCTGACCCTTGCGCAAATCGCTGATAGTCTTAACTCTCTCCATGTCTGTGCTGAAAGGCTCGACCATCTCCAGAAGAATGATGCCCAGGGAATACATGTCGCTCTGAAATAAAGAAAAATCGATTATATAAAAATTGCATCTCCAAGAAACCTAAATACTAAAACAAAGATAAAAGAATTTGAAATTAAAGACTTAACAGATGAAGATATGAAGCCAATTGAATAGGGTCTGATGAAAATAAAATATACTCATCACAACAAATTTTGTCACTAGCTAATCCAACAAGTCCCCTGGTATACACTTAAGTTAACTGACCTCAACATTGAAATGCCATTTTTAATCAGTTTTCTAGGATTAAGGATTTCGGATCATGGATATCTGTTTCATGCAAATGGGTTGAAATATCGGCGCGAAAGACATAAATCGTGAGTACCCGCAATGTAACATAATGTACACAGTCCATGATGAATCAAGTTTAAAACTATATATTTCAAAGCCTTAAACCCATTGATGGCCCACTACTAAGCACGGGTCTCTGCTCCACCACCACCTCCACCAAGATGCTCCAATGCAGATTGGTCGAGGGGTTAGTGGCCAACCCAAGCGTCAAAAGTTTCTATGCCGTCCGAAGGCCTCCAACATGGTTTAACGATAGCTATCTAACGACAACAACCGAGACCGACGGCTTTACGTGTCTTACAACCTATACACATATATATGATTAATATCCAAATAAAAGTATAATATTTAAATACATACTTTTGGATTACACTGTCCTTCCAATTGCTCAGGAGCAGCATACAACTGTGTCCCTAAGCCACTATGAGACTGCTGCAGTGGACAAGAGAGACCAAAGTCCCCTAATTGCACCACAAAGCCACTCTCACTTCGCCCTACAAACACGTTACTAGGCTTCACGTCATGATGGATAATTCCTCTTGAATGTATGTAATGTAACCCACGAACCAGTTGCGTGAACAAATCTACAACCACATCAATATTTGTTCCGGCAACGGGAAAAACATCTGGTAAGAACGAGGTCTCGATACAAGCAGAGTCATTCGAGTCGGAATGATGGAGCGTCAGATCATCAGAACCCTTTCGTGACAGAATCATGTGATGGTTCCTCTCGTCCAACCATTGCTTTAAAGTCTGCTGGCAGAACGTCATCTGGATGTACAATGTGGCCCATTTGAGGTTGATACGCGAACAATTTTCAAATTCATGACTATTCAAAATCTTACATACAGCATTTTGATCGTCTGGAGAAGTCGATTCTTCCTCAGATTCTGATTCACTTTCTTCCGAGCTAACACTATTGTCAAAGTCTTCGAAGCTACTGGAATTCTTGAAGGATATTTCGAAATCAGAATTACTTTTGTTTTTGGTGAGGTCTTTTGAATTATAAGTCTTGAAAGACTTCATAATGTTTGAGTATACCGAAGAGACGCGATTCGAGTTGATGGAAAAGTCATCACTGTCTGTGTCCATATGAAATCTGTTCTTCTTCTTCTTAAGCGTCGATTCTATCATCGGTTCAAGCCACGCTGCCTTGTAGTTCACAATATTCGGATGGTTGAGGCTAGCAATCGTCTTAACTTCAGCCAAATGCGTCATCACAGAGTTAACATCGGAAGACTTTATGAATATTTTCTTTACGGCATACTCTACGCCGTCCAACCTGTGTCTCGCTTTGAAGACGGTGCCGAATCCTCCCTTAGCGATAATGAAAAGCTCTTCGAATTCCTTGTGATATCGAGACCATTCTAGGCTGGAAGGTTGGAGGATGGGCCACGTCGCTGGAAGGCTTATGGGTATTTCGGAGCCGCTGGCGACCGTTACCAGCTGGTATAATGCTCGCTGGTACTGACTCCTCATTACTTCGAACTCGCCCATAGCGTAAGAGTCATCGATTAAATTCATACTGTGAAGTTTTTCGCATATTGTGTTGTAAAGTAAATTGGCTCTAGAGACATCCTTTTCAAGAAGCGTGCAGAGTTGCTTGACCAAAGACTGGACAAGTAAACTGATGGGCGTGGTTGCCGGAGAGCTGATGACGTCGACTTGTTCCGAACTCTGATGCAGGAAGGAGTCATGGTGACTATTACGGGCTATACCTGAAATAACAGAAAAGTGCTTATTAACTGAAGTTCAAATAATTTATTTCATTGAGATCATTTTGAATACACGTAGCAACCTAAAATATTTTGAATAATCAACCCTTTCGAAAAGATACCATTATAAAAAAAGAACCAGTGAAAGAAATTCCTTCGCACATTTTTTTAAAATCTTATCTAGACTAATAACCAAAATCTACCTACCTACCACTTCCCTATAACCTATTTGGTTTGCCGCAGGCGGCATCGCCCGCATGGTTATTTGTTAAACCTTAACCTGCATTATTCAAGACTGCAATCTATCTCTGTGCCACATTTAATTCAGATTTGTTTTGCAGTGCTTATGTGGAAGAATAACAAACATCCATCCTTCCTAATAAACTTTCGCAGCTGTAATTTTAGTAGGACAATTATAGATAACTTTACAAATGAAGACTTCATTTACATATTTTGGAAGCTACAATAATATTAATATTTAGTTATTAAGTGCAATAGAGCTGTAGTTTTCTTAAAAAAGTATCAGTATTCAAAATACATCAATCAAGCCTATGTTTGACTAGCACTATACAATCTCTTCCTTATGAAGGTTACGAGGCATTATTAAATTCCAATGAACTCTATACCTTGTACACAAGGTCAAAGTTGGCTTGAATTTTAAAGTGTTTACATGTTGTAAAATAGAATTTTCCAGTAGTACAATGTGTTGAAATCTTTGAGGTGTGTTTGTGGTTTCCACACAAAATGCAGCTGATAATGTATACCAATTACTTTAGTTACAAAAAAGTTATTACCACACATAAAAATATTTTAAAATAAAAATGTATATGACATAATTGCGCCATAGGTATACTTTACACAGAGATAAAAAATATTTTTAACAGTTATCTACCAATTTAACCACATATTTTAATTAATTATTTTACATTCTAAAATTAAGCCCTTGTTAACATATGTAAAATTCTAAATGCACAAATATTATTGGCACTGTAGGTCTATATCTATACTAATAATAAAACTGTATTGGGGTCAATTCTGTACAATATGTATTTTTGACAGTTTTTATGTAGAGATTCTTTGTGATTGATACAGAGACCAAATAATTTTTTTTGGTTCTATTGTTAGTCTGCCTGTTTGAGCTTCATACAATAACTAGTACACAGTTTTAGATGAAACTTGGCAAGGTCGTAGTTTAAAACCAGCGGAAGGTTATAGGATATGTTTTAACCCAGGAAATGGCTTAGTGCTTGTATGATGAGAAGAATTATTGGATAGTTCCCACCCAAAATTCTTCCGAGGCGAATTGCTAATAATGTCATAATTTGTACCAACCATTATATAAAATGGCTGTTTTGTTTCCAAAACAAAATCTGTGGCAAATAGTAAAAAGCTGGCAGATAAAATTTATAAGATCCTAAAAGCCTTCACATTGCAAGCAGAGTCACATCAGTGCAACAGAGCTGGCATAATCAGTATATATTATAAGCAATCACTGGGTTATTTTACACTTTTCTAAAAAATCCCAAGTCATATAGCTTTGAGAGAAAGTACACTGGCATAATTTCAAAGAATCACATAATATTTTTGACTGGTATCAGACCATGTACATTTTTACAAACATTTCTTATAATCTATTGGTTTTTCATACCTCTGTGGCTTTTTTGAAATAGGATCATATTGTTGGAATTTAGACCATCTAATATCCACAATCTTCACTTTTTCAATAATATCTACATATATACATATTTGTAAGCAGTGTGAATTGACATGCAAGTGGCTATAAATAAGTATCCTAGTTCTTGAAACAATTACAGATATTTCATCATGCTTTTTCTGTTAATGGAGCAAATAAATTTATCTGCGCAATACATGTAAAAAGTTCAATTAAACCACTTTTAATGCATTATTAAATAGATTGCTACATGCATGAAGAATTTGAAGCAATAGTCTATGTAGAAGCATCAGTTTTAACAGCATTTATGTTGATGTTACAAGTTATCCTTTTTATTTATCATGAAGCCACAATGCAAGGTAAATTTATGTCAGTGAATATTTATACTAAAATATTGTTTTGGTTTTTAGAGATTGAATTTGAATTTGCCTTAAAATTACTATAAAACTACAGCCATGGACTTGTAACTATCATTTTGAATGTTCTAAGATTCAGATTTCAGAATTTTAGAATGTTGATTTTGTCTCTATAGTGCTGAAATTACATAAAAATGGGTTCACTGGGTGTACTGTTACCTAAAATGGGCCAAGGTTACCTTTTGCAAAGATCATTAACATGTATAAACTGAAAACCGAACATACCTAAATCGAATGATTTGACGGTGGTTAGGGCATCCCACTTGCTCGTTTTTCGGTTTTCCATTCTTGATTTTTCGATGTACTAGTTTTATGGCCACGTTTGTATTTTGTAAAGTTTTTTTTGATTCGAGTATCATTTCTACTTCAAGCGGTATTATTATACCCTCTGCACTATAAACACCCATACATTTTGAAAGTTATCCACAATAATTCACGGAAACACTAAATAAAAACACGATCCAAATCAGTCAATCAAAACAAAACCAACACACATTCACAACTTCATTACGAAATTCAGAAATTACAGCACAGCAATACAAATTCCACATAATCTATGCAGGTAAAGCACCCCTTTCTATAAGTTACTCTATGACATAAAGTACTCTATGAATGGATAGAGAGTTTCTGAATGAATTTAAATGACTATGACTATGCCAGCATAGCCATAAAATGTAGACTTTTTTTATTTAAAATTTGACGGCATTGGGCTTTTGCCATACAGCCAAGTCTTCAGTATATAATATCATAAAATATAAACGGTAAAAATTTGCGCCTCGCTTCTCCAAGCGAAGTCGCATCCGATGAAGGCTTCAAGGCCGCACGGCCAAAGCCATCCTCTGATGGTGTTTAGTGGGTAGGCACCTAGATCTATTGTGAGTCCCACATAACCAACACAGCCGACTTTGTTGACATGCATGAGAATTCACCACCTCCCTCCCGCGATTCTCCGGTGGGTAGTCCTTTTTCTTTGTCTGGACGCAAAAAAAAGACGTTATAACGACATTGACAGTAGGCATTTGACAGTTGACAGATAAACAATAACAGTGTTGTATGATGTTACGTACCTATCCATGTGATTCTTAGAAAGCAGCGTATTATTAAAGACATTTAAACTCAACAATAATGAATCTGCTACCAAAAAGCCATAAAGAGTTCAGTGAAAAAGATTATTGGAACAAATTCTTCAAAAAACGTGGCAATAAAGCGTTTGAATGGTGAGATAGTCGTCCGTAGTTTATTAGTTACTGTTTTTTAATAACGTCGTAATAATTTGTTTACTCGACTTTAAGGTATGGCGAGTATTTAGAACTGTGCACACACCTTCACAAGTACACTAAAAAGGGAGATTCGATATTGATAACAGGATGCGGCAATTCTAGCCTAAGTGCCGACTTGTACGACGTCGGCTACCTAAACATTACGAATATTGATGTATCAGAGGTCGTTGTGAAGCAAATGAAGTCAATAAACGCTAGTAGAACAAATATGAAGTTTCTCTGCATGGACGCGCTACATATGACCTTTGGAAACGAAGAATTTAGTGTGGTACTTGATAAGGGTACACTGGATGCATTGATGCCTGATGATTCTGAAGAAACGGTGAAAAGGATTGATCTTTATTTTGCAGAGATCAAAAGAGTACTGAAACTTGGTGGCCGATTTATTTGTATAACTTTGTTACAAAGTCATATCCTGAGGCATTTGCTCAACACTTTCTGTGATAGGTCCTGGATGTTCAGGATAGTTAGATGTCATGAGGCAGAGGAGAAAAATGCGATGGACGGCGATGGGACCACACTGCCAGTATTTGTTGTAGTTGCAACAAAATTTAAGGAGATGCCAAAATTAGTAAGCAATATTTTTTATTGGAACAAAATTAGTTTAGCTAAAACATCCTAAAATCTTAATGAAAATAAGATGTTTATGTTTATAAATTGGAATTTTCAAACTCAGACTAGGGATGTAGAATTGTATGTTGAGATCACAATTTGAATCAAAATAGGAGAAGACTTAGAACTATAGCATAGACATATTAGCATTACCTCATTAACAATCTAATGATAACAGCGGAAATCAATGCTTTCTGTGTTGTTTGAAGCATCAAGCTCTCAAGATTTTTTTATCACTAGCATTCACCTACTGGTTTACCAGTACTGATGAACTATAAAAGTTGTGAGTACCCATTTACATTAAGAATGTTGAGTATTTGTGACAATATAAATTTAAAAACATGTGAGTATTTTACTTAAACTTTGAAGAGTGGTTAAAAAATTTGACATGGTTCCAGTACTCTAGTGGTAGTGGAAATTATTTTACTTTTACTCCCTGTTATTAGTTAGTGCATCCAAAAATTAAATTTATTAATTATTACTTCCAAACAAAATTAATTGGTACATACAAATTAAATTATACTAAATATCTAAATTATAAATTTCAGATACTAGAAGCATGTATGGCTGGAGAAAAGATGTTGAGGATGGAGTCAGTAGAAGAGTTACAAAGCTGTGTCAAATCAATCCAGGACACTGCCTTCGTGACTAATGGCCTCGCCAAAACTACTTTGGATGGTGATGAGGTGATGACTTTAAATTTAATAAATTTCAGTATCTGCAAATAGTGGAGTAAGGTTCCTTCTGAAATATTCGCAGCATGTTGCAACAAGGGGTTTTTAAAAGGGTGTAAAATGAGCTCTCTTTCAGGGGCATCCTTGTGTTATAAATTTGCCGTTGTATCCCACTATCAGTCATGTTCTGTAGCAGTGGTGACTACCTTTCAGTGGGTAGCCTGGTTTCATTTATGTCAACTTTATAAGCTATGAAAATGATTGCATTGCTCATGAGAATAATGTTTTTATGAATGCAGAAAAGCAAAAGAAAATATGTAAATAAATAGCAAATAAATAAATAGATACACTCTTTTCAGGTGTCCTTGGACCTCATGCAGCCAGGTGAGGACACTCCTCGGTATACTCTGTATGTTGTAGATCAGAAGCGGTCACAGGCAATCAATAAATATGCAGTGTTTATTGTGCCTCAAGGCAGGTCAGTTACTTTGGAAGTCCTGGGTACTATTAACAGGTAGTTTTGTTAATCTATTGAGATTTATCCCATCACAAACATAACATGTATGAAAATTAAATAGTATATTTTCTTCTATCTGCTGTAAAAAGTTGTGAAATTTAATGTACACACATGTATACAAACAAGGTACCTATCTAGTATGTGCGTAGTTAACCAACCGCTTTATTTTATACCTTGTAGTTAACATTTTGCAGTAACTTTTTCATTGTATGAATAATATATCAACTTTAATTCATTTTCGTTAAATAGTGTGACTTGGTAAACACAAAAGAATATTGATCTAATATTAGAATAATTTATTACTATATTAGCATGTTATGCTTTAATTTTTGGATATGGAAGACTGTATACTTAATAGATTATGTTTGTGTTTAACACTATAAAACAAAAAGCTAAGTTAACTAGAAAAAAAGCTTATTTTTCCACAAAATGTCCCGAATGGCTTCTAGAGAACTGTGTGATGGCTGTGCCATTTTCTTTTTCGCTAAACTTGACGGGGGTACTTTCATGCTCGTAGATGTATATGGTAATAAGTACATGTCAAATTGCATTTTTCGTTCCAAATGATCGGTGTAGTGTTTAACATTGTTCAGGGAATCGGAGTGGCTGTTCGGCAGTGCGGGCGGGCGGAGGCAACTGCAGGACTCTGCTCGGTTTGGGCGGCTGGTGGTGGCAGTACTGCGCCGCGGACATCTGTTCAGCTCGCTCGACGCTGTCAAGGACGAGCTAGCTCACTGCGCCAAGACCCTAGCTCCTAGTGGCTTCACTGGACAGGTGAGGCGGTAGAAATTCCTGTGGTAAAGTAGTGATAGCAGATAAAGAAGCCTGGTTTGGGTGTCAGAAGTCCAAAAGTACAGGAGGGATGTAGGCAGGGAGGAATGGTATGGGCAGTTATGTATGTATTAGAAGATTTTCTTCATTTGCTTTGGTGAAAAAATATACCGAGAGGAATCTTGCATTCCTGAGAAACAGACATGAGTCATGAGCCACATAGAAAATTACAGCTTATAATTTTTGTAGTTAAAAACATATTGAGTGTGGTTTTATGAATCTACAATTCAAATCAATCTTATAACCAAAAAAAGAAATCGGATAATTATTCGATTTCTGCTATTTAAATTTGTGAACTAAGAATTATAACTTAATGATGGGAATTATTAGTAATGGAATTCAGTAAAGAGAATTACTACATCTGCAGTCAACTTGTAGAACAAATTTACGGCGAAATACGTCAGACACAAAAAAAAATTACAAAATTAAAAGTTTCTCCTTAAAAAATTCTACATTAATCAATGTTTTTAACAATTGAAAGAAAATTTTTTATTGAATTATTTTCAACAATGAAATGAAATCTTATTCGAAGTTGGTTTTTACAAAAACTTTGAATGTGTTGTCTTGGACATAGAGTGGTATTGGAGGAATGAAATTTTCCAATTCACAGTTACAGGTAGCACTTACTACTTAAGGCTATAAAACTCATGCCAGCATTTTTTTCATTAAAATATTCACCCAATTAGTAATAACCTTTCGTTATAATCCTTTAGAATTTTTTACTAAACGTTGTAATGTGCCCTGCAGATTCCCTTTCTGTCCCTGGGCAGTGACGTAGGGCGCCGTACTCGGGTGCAGCACGGTACCTCGGCTCTCTCTGGGGAGTTCGTCGTGGAGGACGTTGATGTGGACGGCGACACCCACCGCCGGCTGGTGTTTCTCGACAACCAGTTCCTCGTACAGTCTGAGGCCAAGCTTAAGACAGGTTTGTGGTAGCAAAATATTGACTTCAACCCATTTATAGCTAACTGCTGTGCTCAGGTCGCCTTGTGAGCAGGCCTAGAGCATCCATCACGTTGCTTCAGGACGGGTTGATAGGTTTCTGGGGCTAGTAGCCAAGTTTAGAGACGAAATTTTTTATGCCACCAGAGGGCGACACGGCTTATCAACTGTTATCTAATGATCACAACCAGGACCGGGCCTTTAAGTGCCCTTCGAAGCACAGAAACGATCATAAAGATTACTAATAGCAGTTACCCATCCTCCTGTTGCCCGCTAACACTAACTTTGCTGATCATTTGTGACTTACTTAAATCGTCGGGCTAGCAGTGATTCAATAGGAAAATATTTAAATATATAAATGAATCTTACAAGGATGTTGGTGCGGGATACATTTTATGTGTGGTCGTAAAATATAGATTTATTTATTTATTATGAGATCAAATCAACCTGTGTCGAAACTCCTGGTTTCCTGAAAAAATTATGACAGACAACGTAACAAACACTAGATATTTCACTTACTTAGTTTTGCATTTCAGTCAAACGCAAGAATAAAGTGAAAACTGTGGTGGATTTCGGCCATATATCACTGTACCACTCGTTTATGTGCGTGGGAGCCGCGGCGGCAGCCCCGGGAGCTCCCCTGGCGGTCCTGGGGCTCGGCGGGGGCAGCCTCTGCATGTTCCTGAGGAAATGCTTCGACAATTCCAGAATAACTGCTGTAGAATTAGACCCCACTATCCTGGAAGTGGCAAAGACTCACTTTGAGCTGGAAACTGATGAAAGGTTACTAGTGAAAGTTATAGATGGTTTAGATTTTCTAAGGGAAGAATCTAACCTGGGTAAATCCTATTATTATTATTTTTTACCTTAGATAAGTTACCGCTTGACTGCGATTCCACCTGGTGGTAAATGGCAATGAAGTCTTCCATGCCTATTCGCTCTTTATGAAAATATTTACATTATACTCGAACGGGAATACCGATGCGGGCAACTTATTCCAGTCCTTCGGGGTACGACACTCAGTCAGCAATGTTACGCCTCGTTCAACTGCCATCCTCCATTCCATTCACTCTAAATTATATGATATATGAATGTTTGTTATAATGGATGGATGTTTATAACGTTTTCACGCGAATACTACTGAATGTAAAATTAAATTTGGTACTGAAATCTATCATTTAGAATGAAATATGCTATTTTTATCAGCATAGCACCTCGAGATATAAATGAGAGATACGATTTTCAAATATTTTTTTCTCTATAGGTACTTTTACATTGCTATTTCCAACAATCAAATCCGATAACATTGTTTCTTACTTCCGGACAATGTTTTTTTATACAGACATCTGATGGTAAGTGGTCACCGCTGCTCATCAACATTAGCAACAAAAGGCTGGGGTATCACTACCGCGTTGCCGATTAGCAATAAACAATGGATCTCCTTGAAGGACACTGTTTAAAAGCTTTCAGAGGCAAATGCATGAAGTTGGTAACCTCTTCTTTCTTCACTTTTAATGTTTACTATGCTTTTTCCAGGCAGCCAGTATGGAGCGGTGATGTTTGATATGGACAGTAAAGACAGAACGCTGGGGCTGTCATGTCCTCCACCACAGTTTCTTGAAAATGAATCGTTGTCTTATGTCAAGAAGACTTTGGGTGATAATGGTAAGTATTGTTGCAGAGTTGGCAGTCTCTTATTCTATAGGGTATATTTTGGAGTGTGCACAGGAATTACACGAATAATTCCCCCCACCACTTTCTACCATCGTACCACCCAGGGTATCCATCCTTTTACCGTGGATGCCCCTCCGGTACGGACAGACGTTTCGCTTCGTCCTTTGTATGGCGTACCGCGAAGGATTGGAATAAATATACAGCATCTGTGTTCTGAAGCATAATGTAGGTGTATTCAAGTCGAGAGTGAATAGGCTTCTTCTAAGTTAATGCGCTTTATCATCTAAGACTACCTCGCCACTCACCATCAAGTGTGACTGTAGACAAGCATTAACTTAAATTAAATATCTTTGGACAACTCACACACGGCTATCTGAACCTAAACTAAGTGTCAGCTTGTACTATGGTGAACAGACAACTGATAAACATACATATATACTGTTAAATATATATAATAGATATTTCTATTACACACCCAGACACACAGAATAAACATTCCTGCTCATCACAGAAAAGTTTGGCCTGGGTGGGAATAGAACCCACGATCTCCGGTGCAGTAGTCAGGTTCATAAACCACTAGACCAACCGGCCAATTATGTAAAAAGTGTAGTGTAAGAGGAAGTGGGTCTAATTAAGCTTGCAAAATTTTACATGTACAAACTACTAACAAATATACACTGTTATATATAAGTTAAATAAACGCTTGTAAAGATTGTTTTCCCAGAGTGTATCAATTCCATAAGTTCTATAACATACTTTTTTCTTTAATAATATGATAGTGTATACCAGGGGTGAGCAACCTTTTGACTTACAAAGACCAATTATAAATTGAATTTCGCTAGAGGGCCGCATGTTGATTAGAATTATTTTTTATATTTAATCAATCTACTTAACGTTTTAGGGTAACTATGTAATTTTTTATATTTGAATTTTTTTTGTAAAATGAAGGTTTTTGTTATATTTTATTCTTTTATGTTTTGTCACAGTGAAGGACCTTCTAAGCCTAAAAACGAATTTAATAACGCTCAAAGCACCACATGCAGCCCGCGGGCCGCGTTTTGCTCAACAATAAACTTTTAATTGTATAATTTTTTTTTGCTCTCTGCTCTTTTCACGGCTCCTTAAGACTTATTTTTATTTTTCAGGCCATTTCATCCTCAACTTAGTGTGCCGTGATACAGAACTCCAAACTAATATACTGCAAACACTGAAGCAACATTTCAAACACCTAGCATCAGCGAAACTGTATGAAGAAGTCAATGAAATTATTTTTGCTAGTAACGGAACCAAAACTTACTCAAAGGACAGCTTTGAGGCAGCAATTAAAAATCTTAATGTAATGTCAAAACAGAAAAATCTTAGTACTAAATGTGTTGATTTAACAGATTTCTTACAATCCGTTACAATGATATCATAGTTTTGTTATTCTTATTGAATATGTGTAATAAAGACTACCTATTTATATAATCGTTAAACTAAAATATGTTCTTTTCGAACTAACTTCTAATTGCGAACATGTAAAGAATTTTGACACATGGTCTTCCAGTTAAGGTTACAAACATATTGTCCTACAAAATATATTGTGTCAATTAATTACTCTTTTGCATTTTTATAGTGACCCTGTCTGCGATCAGATCAGTTCAGTTCAGTTCAGGTTCAGATCATGTGCCAGATGAATATTTATTCTCGGATCATATTGTTATAATTTTGAGTTACATTACACTTTTAGGTTTCATTAAGTAATGTTCCTATGATAAAATAAAAATTCAATTGTGTGGTCCGTACCACCCACATCAGCTCCCTTATAGGATATGAGTAAGTTAGCGTAAACATACATATAATAAACTTATATATTATTTTATTATCATATTATTTGAGGATTGTAAAGGAAACGTCAGTATAAAATTAATTGCATTTAATGCCATTTCTTTGTTTACCGAACTCACTCGACTAGTGTCCACTTCATTCCCCACAATTTATTCACCACACCACTGGCATTCTAGCAAACATCTCCGCTCAAATAATTGTAACATGCTAATAATTAGGCTTCCTAATTTATCACAATTGGCACCTACGAAGGTCTAACAACAATACAAAATATTCTATACAATAATTTAAACAATACATAATTGTTATCAGCGAGGAAATAAATTACAATAGCTTAAAAATACGCTCAAACCGCGACACGAGATTAAGGGAAACAGGAATTGTTAGTTCTCAGTCCACATCAGAACACTTTTTTCAATATATTCTTCAGACTTTTCTTCTTCTTTCCACCGGTCTCTTCTTGCTGGCCGTTCTGTGAAAGCTCGGTGGATTCCGACCAGAGGCTTCCGGTCGGGGACTCGGAAGCTGCTTTTTTGCTTAATTTTCCATTGTAGATAGTCTCCGCCGGCCGCAATACAGGACTCGGCGTACTTCGAGCGCTCTGTCTGCTTAAAGTCCTTAAAAAGGCCGGAGATGACAATCTCCTCGTTTTAATAGTTTTGCTCTTTAAATTGTTAAAGAACGATCCGTTTGTTTTTGGTATTTGCTTCTTAGGTAGCTCCTCGATAAACTCCTTCGGCTCCGGGACCGGCGCGTAGAATTCTTCTTCGTCGAGAGGTATGGGATTCTCGTGTAACTTGCCGAGACTGTCCTGACGTCCCAATCGCGGATCAGTTTTTATATCTGTTTCTTGGTTTCTATGTAAAATAGAGGTTTTTCGTTTTCTGTTCTTCCTCGCCACCTGCCATTCCCCTTCATCTGGCTCTTTATCCATTTCGTCTGTGGATATCCTCGCTATTCGGAAGGCCTCCTCGCTCGGTCGCCGTTTCTTCGCCGACGGAGTCGCGTGTCCGCTGACACCTTCAACGGATTTTCTTCTTAATTTATCTTGCTTCTTTTTAATCTTCTTCGGGATGGGCACCACCACTACGGATTCTGGTTTTTTCCGTGTCGATATATAATAAACAACTATTGCGATGATTATCGATTGATATACAAGGAACTTGAAGAGAGTTAAATTCCCGAACCAGCTGTCTCTTTCTTCCATCAGTATCTTAATCGCGACTGTGGCTTGAGTCAGTTGCTCTTGCATGATCG
Organism: Asbolis capucinus; assembly: GCA_018249125.1. Taxonomy (NCBI): domain Eukaryota; kingdom Metazoa; phylum Arthropoda; class Insecta; order Lepidoptera; family Hesperiidae; genus Asbolis; species Asbolis capucinus. The sequence continues at coordinate 24,954 of DWJZ01000713.1, forward strand.
TCATTTGTTCGAGATATTTTTGTTCCCGCTCGTTACTCTTGCGACGCTCCTCTGTCATCTGCACCATAGTCTTCTCGAAAGATTTCTGCATTTCCTCGACTTGTTTCTTGTACCTCCTGCTTAACTCTTCTAGATATTGTCCCGAGAGCGACATATTTCTCTCAAGTGTCTGAAAAAAAAAACAATTCTATGAATAAATATATTACACATAGATATTAGATAGACATAAGTAGATATCAAAACTATAACCCAGTTCATAAAAAATATATAATTTACTTAACCCACTTTGGGAAGCAATAAATAAATTTTGGGAGAATATTTCAGTTAGTCAATATGTTAGTTTACAGTGGCGTAGTTGGTTACCAAACTACTATTGATTGAAGAGGCTTAGAGCAAACCAGTCTACTCCAGTGCGGATTGGTGGAAGGGTTAGAGGCACTTCAAGGGTCGGAAGTTTTTATATCGCTCTAGCGAGGGCTTAAGCACAGCTTATAGAATGCTCCCCGATTACGACAACCGGTGGCATAGAAGTCCTAGTTTTTTTTGCAACTAGCGGTCACCATCCTCCTAAGATAACGCCCGCTGTTGCTTAACTCCGTTGATCACTTGGAATCGATTAACACGCCGGACCGACGATCGCGAATCGTTCCATAGTTGAAAATAAAAAGTTACAGTAGTAGTATAGCATTATCAATACTAACCTTAACTCTATTTGATAATCGTAGAAAAACAGACTCTTTTTGAAGTGTGGTCTGAGCTTGGTTCTGGTTCACCGATGCTTGCGTACCCGGAGGCGCGGGGTCTACCGCCATCTGGTCGATATCAGATATAAAGTTGTCGTTGTCGATCATAATCTGATCGTTCATTTCATCGCCTGGATTCGCAAGGATTTCCTTTGGTTTTTCCGTAGTGGAATCAGTCTTTTCAGTATTTTTATTTTCGGGTTTCGTTACATCTTTATCACTTTCAAGATTTGTATCTACCACAACAGCAGGATCTTCTTGTAGTTCTGGCACTAAAGGTTCTTCTAATACAACTTGGGGGTCTTGTCTTTTATCATCTATAACATTTTCTTCATCCGGCAGTTCGATCGGGACACTTTGATTTGTTTGCTCAGGTACAACTGTTTTCTCTTCTGAATGTACGGTTTCGTTTATATTGTCGTCTTCAGATTCAGTTTTTATCGGCACAGCTTTAATTTCTTGTTCTATTGTAGTTTCACTTGAATTCTGCGAAGACTCATCAACAGTCATATTAGTGGTAACATTCATCTCAGTCTCGAAACTGGTGTTTAGGACAACCTTCTTTTCTTTTATGGCGAGTATATTACATAGTGCAGCTAAATATTTTGGCGGGAACAAAGCGTTCATATAAGCTACGCGTTCCTCACCGAATTCTATAATTTTTGTACTTTTAAAATCTAATCCATATTGTTGACATATGCCTGTACATTTTAAAGTATCTCGTAGGAATACTTGACGCACTAAATTGGTTAATTTGTCCGAACTACAACTAAGGAGTTCATACACTTCGTTATATAAAGTTTCACTACAATTATCACACACTATAATATGGCTGGGAGAGCAACACTGTTTGTACACGTTATCCGTTGATGTGTCGTTGTGCTCACTAGATATATTCTTAGGAACTTCTGTCTTAACTAACGCTTGAGCAGCCTTCTTCATTATCGACATAACTGCATCTCTCGCGGATCCGAAAAGATTCTTAGATGGTTCGGATTCAACTGCAGGAATGTCAGGAACATCTATTATGTCATCATCTTCATCTTCATCAATATGAGCCGTATGTTGTGAGCTCTCTTTTTCTAGAACTTCGAATTCTGATGTACCATATACCTTGAAAAGCGAGATCGGACAGTAATGTTCGGAACCATGATGAGAGAGCATCTCGACTTTGATAAATTTTCCAAATAAATGTGGGTACAAGTCGAAACTTTGTACATCTCTCATATCTTGGGCTGTAAACTGACCGACACTGGCCCATTCCCGAGTAGGGAATCGATCGCTGAAATAGACAGCGATATCTTTAGGGGTAGAAGAGAACAATTCGAAATTGGCTATTTCTATCTTTTGAGCTTGTACGGCTTCACATAATTCAACCACAAACCAAATGCGACTGTTACAAGTATTAAGCATGTATTCGTCCCTATTTGGGGACAATATGGAGCTGGGTGATCCAGCTTCCGGGTTGACAGCAACAACCTTGGCGCCGCACGCTAGCGAGGCGTAGTTTTTTGACCTTAGCTTCGTGCTCTTGCTGCTAAAATTTGTATTACTATGACTAGGTTGACTCGAATGATTCAGCACGGTGTCTTGCTTTTCGGCTTCGGCCAATTGCTTCTGTGCCCATTCCGAGAATGAGGGTATGTCCTCTTGTGGTGTTTCAGGTTTTATAGGAATGTTCTCTTCTCGCTCCTTTTCTTCTAGCTGAGATTCTGTTACACTTTCTAAATCTGGTATAGGAATTGTACTTTGAAATGCGTCTTCGGTTTGCCTCACTTCGTGCATCGGTTTCGCCTTGACCACGAGCCTCGGTTCCGTTGTTTCCTTGTCCGCTCCTTCCGCTGGTGCATCCTGTTCCTCCGCCGCATCGTCTGCGATAGCGAAGGTCTGGGTTTCATTGTGCTCGGAGTCATTGACGAACAATAACTCATCGGCACTCCGGAGATCCAGTTTCGTGTTTTCTGTCAAGGAGATGAGTATTGGAGGCTGCCCGGTGTCAGGTAATCTGTAATGACAGAAAAGGGAAAGGTTAATGATGTAAATAAACAAAATTGGTAAGTCTTGTGAAATCACTGTTTTAACAAATTTTAAACTTTACACAATATTGCCGGAAAGCAAACTATTAAAACGCAATGTGAAAATACATAATGAAATCGATTCGAAAGGATATAAGTAATGAATCAATTAAATGTAATCATGTAATGACCTGGCATGTGCTCCAGTGGCACAGGGCTAATTAACCCTAATTGTCTCTGATTTTCATTGAACTTTCTATGTAAACTGAATTAAATTACAACTTCGAAGAAAGGAGATTCATAATTTGTCAATTTTTACCGGGTATCAATAAAATCGATACCTTTTGATAATTAACTTCAATTAGAAAGTTTGCTATGTAGTCCCATTAAAAATTAAGCGACATTTGAAGAAGTTTTTGAGTTATATTATAAAATAATGCGCATTTAATTGGCATTGACTACATTGATATGTAAAAATGAGTACATTACTAATTTTATTACTCGATGTAATTTTGAAGTGGCTTTTTTAAATTAATTATTTTAAGGACACGTGGTGCTTAAGTTATCTAAATCATTAATGTAATAATATAAATCTAGTTTATGAACACGTTAACATAAAAATAGAACATAAAATACTTAAGTAATTGTTAAAACGACGTACAAGGGGTATGTATAAGCACCCATGTAAAAGGCCTAATGCAAAAAAATATTTGTTTTACAAGAACTGAAACGGTTCAATATAGTAAATACATATCGTGCTAACTAAACAGTTTCATAAGCTTTAGTTGTAGTATGTACAAAGTATATCAGATTGAAACTTCGACAGTCTGTGTAATGTAAAATAAAAAAAAAACACAAAAAAGTCTATGGTGGGGTATCGTGTGAGCTTATATTTTTATTTTTATTAACTTCGTTATGTTCGTCGACGAGTTAATTGTATAGTTTAATCTATTATACAACGATTGTTCATTAAAAACGCTTTCACCACAGGAACAATACATCAGTAAAATACACACCTCATTAGGTAAAATAAATGACTAATGTTCGTAGAGAGCTTACGTTGCTGCGGGTCAGTAATATATGTACGAGGGCCAAACTGAAAGTTTTTAGAACTGGCCACTTATAAACATTATATTAAA
>DWJZ01000714.1:0-28844 GCA_018249125.1 Asbolis capucinus
TTTCTGACAAAATATTTAACCAACCGACCTCATAATACACAAGACGTACAATGTCCCGGTCCGAACGTGGAAACCTTTGAACGTTCATTTCTCGAACGAAGTTCTCGAAGACGTGTAAGTTTACCAACTGCCAGGCAGAGTATGGCCAGTGTGGTGGACTATGACCTTGACCTCTCACATGGTGAGAGAAGATCCGAGCCCAGTAGTGGGACAGTTGTGTTGCAATGATGATTTAACAGTTGCTTTTCAATCCCAGAGGCGATACTTCCATACGGATTAATTCCTTACCTTTAAAAGAAAGTTCATACTCGAAATTATTGATGAAAAACGTCCTATAACATAACTGACAACTACAAAAAAATATGTCATAATTACGACGAAACTTTATTCATAAACACTACCGATGTACATACATGCATACCGATGTGCTACATGTTGAATGCATACAGAGCGCTGTAGTCGAGTGGCGACACAAGACGATCGGGTAGCGCACGCATGCGCCCTGTGACGGCTCGTGTCCATTGTCTCATACGACGGACGGAACCGTGACGTGTTGAAAATTACCGGACAGTAATAGCCGTTACAGTTGATTTTATTTTCGGAGCAATATATTATTAAGAACATCGTATAATATATAGCCTGCTAGCTTTGTCCCACGACTACCGACGTCTTTAGTCGATATTACATAATGGACTAATTAACAACAGCGGGCGTGGTCAGTAGTGGGATGGTTGACCGGCATTGGCAAATACTTCTAAACTACTATATACCCGTAACTTAATCCTTTATTATAAGTATTACAAAACGATAAGACCCAGTTTAACACATTTTTAATATTTAAAAATGTTAAACAGAAAACACTGTGACGTTGCTGAAAATGAAAACAAAACCCCTCCACGCTCAGCGAACTGGCAGATTAGGTTCTCGTAAAAAAGAGGGTTGCCGCAGCCAAACAGCAGCGTGCACACAAAAGGCAACCTTAATACCTACACAACAAACATCACATTCTCTTATCACGTACAGCTACACTGGAAGCCAAGCCGACATGTGTCCATTTACTAAAGATCTTTTCCACGCTTCCGTTTATTTGTCAGAGGCCACAGCGGGGATATACCGGCGTAATGTAATTACGGCCTTTATTGCCGTGAAACTACGTGAGGGGGAGAGGGGGGGGGAGGGGTTAGAGACGTGCGATAGGGGGCTTGTAGCCTTATATAAATCACAATTACAACCTTCCGCGTCGACTGCGTAGGGCAGAGGTAATTTGGCGCGGTCGTTAGATACGACCGAGTTAGATGGAGACGTGATAAGGGTAGAGAACCTCTAGTGGTTTAATGCTCTTTTAATATTTTTGCACAAAGACTGAGGTTCGATACTTGATTTTTTTTTCGACTCTTTCAAATACAATTCTCAGTGTCGTATGAGGAATAAAAGATACTTCTGTTTAGATTTGTCCTGTACAAACTCTCTCATTGATGTAGTTCCACATCTCATTATTTGTGTATACAAACAAATAAAAAAAAAAACCGTCAAAAAGATCTAATTTCATTACGTGATTGAAATTATTCTAGCCAGGAATGTATTAATTTCAATCTTAATTCGTAACTGGTCTTTCGACAATCCACACGCTTTACCATTATCGAAAAGCAATTCCCCAAAGAGGTAAAACTGGGGCTTAAAGTTATTATATATTTCCTATATCTCAAACCATAACTGTCCGTCTTTGGGGGTCGGGTTTCCTCTTATTAGGTAGCGAGTACATTTCATAGTTCACCACGCAGACCAAGTACGGTACACTTCACACTTTCGCAACTTTATGGGGAACTCGGATGTCCAAGTAACGTCATATCGTTTTCTTTCTCCGAAGCAATAGACAATTTTTAAAATACAAACTTTTGAAAATTTAGAGGTGCGTTCAGGAATCAAACTTTCGCACGGGTAATCTTGAACGTAGACTACCCTTGCTTCCCACTTATGAGTGGGAAGACTATAAGACTAACTAGTCTAATATTTCCTCGATCAAAGTATTACGCATCAGCTAGTGGATTATATCGTAAGTTACTACCAAGATTATATTAAAGCCGCACCCCCAGATCACCGCTCCAAGCTAATGACGTCACAACCGCTTACGTCACGTCCCGCCCGGTATAAATTAATCATGTATTTCACGTTGAGTACCAACAATAGCTAAAGACACGCCATTTATCATTTTATTTAACGTTCAGTTGTCCCTAATAATCAACATCAACTCCTCGCTGTATATGAAAAATCATGTTATGTATGTGTGTGTATGAAGGAACTTGTCTGTAAAAACAAACTACATTATACCCTCTACACCAGTGTTTCTCAACCTGTTTTATGCCATGCCCCACCTTAATATTTCCTAAATTTTTAAGGCCCCTATGTATAATTTTTAACAATAAAAAAATAGGTTTGTGCACTTAATGATAAATAAATGATAGGTTTCAGTAAGAAATCACTATGAAACTGTTATTAAAACACAGTAAGTACCATTTCAAAAATGTACAAATTTGGCACCGATATTTTGCATTTCATTTAAATGGCCCGGAACAGGTGGGTTACAATCGTGTCGAGTCAATTTTTGAATTGTCCCCCATTACTATCAAATTGCCCACCTGGGGGGCGTGGGCCCCGAGTTGGGAAAGACCGCTCTAGACCAAGCAACCTGGGAGACATGTTTCTGATAAAAAAATTACACATATCGACCTTATATACGGTCACGGTATGCAAGCGGCAACGGGCAAGAAAGCATTAACAATATACATTTAACCTTCCGAGAAACATTTTATAATTTTTTTATAGAAGCCACAGTGTTTGTAAAGTAAATTCATCGAAACGGAACGTAAGGCGCACCGCGGGCACTTAGCAGAAGATCGGGTTCCCACAATAGGACGAAAATGGTATTTAACGAACCGACATCAATAAACACGGTAACGCGATACTAAAAAATGTATTAACATTTTAAACTCCACCCATATTGGACTATGTATGTCGTGTTATGGTACTCACGATATTAGTTTTACCGCTTTTATATTTTTAACTTATGGCACGGATCAGTGTAAAAGACGGCTGATGCCATCCATCCATACCAGTGACAGAGACAATCCTAGTTCAAGGATATGATTTTGTAATTATTAATATTTAAGCACCTATATTATGTTCGTCGTTTTTTACGTTTGTATGTATATGTTAGTGTCTGTATTTTACTGCGTCTGTGTATGTTTGTCTCTGTTTTCTGTACGTGTCTGTCTATGCGTGTATCTGTGTCTGATAGTGAAACTAACTGACCTGAATCTGTCTTGTCGATCTTGGCGAGCGGCGCAGGACGACGATCGAGCGCGGCGGCGGGCTGCTTGGGGCTGTTCCGCTTGCCGCTCGCCCGGGACACCACCAGCGACTGCGGGATCTGGATATAAAAATTTATATATTAATATATACACGTCATTATTGTCTTCAATAATTATATCTAGCAAATAATTAACCAACCATTCTTAATATTCTATCAACTGTATTTAAATATTATAACGGTGCTGTGTTAGTTATTATAACTTTTACCAGCTTATTTATTCAGATATTATGGCCAAATCGATTTATTTAAAACGATTCTGTGTATGAACATCAACATCAATTTCATTTCATTATAGTGTTTATAAAACGATTTTGTACATATTTGTGAGTCTCAAGAGTGCATGTGTCGTCTGCCTGCTCATGTGTGTGTTTATCTCTCTGTGTATATTTATCTGTGAATGTGGATCTCTATCAATCTCTGTGCGTGTCTTTCTGTCTCTATGCGTCTCTATCTACATATGTATGTCTCAAATGCGCGTCTCTGTCTACCTTTGTGTGTCCCTATCTGCGCATCTCTGTCTATTTTTATTTCTCAATCCGCGTGTCTCTGTCTGTCTGTGCTTGTCTCTATTTGTCGGTATGTTTGTGTGTAATGTCTGTTCCTCACCAGCTTGTCCGACCGGTCGCCGGAGGGCAACCTGGCGATGGTGACGTCAGCGGAGTCCTCCGGCGGCGGCGGCTGCTGCAGCCAGTTGTACTCGCGCTTCTCCACCGGCACGCCGCGCCGCTCGTAGTCCTGCGCTTGCGTTCTACACACACGTACACAAACAATGTTAAAAACTCTCTACACACACACACACCATTTATGTACCTATACTATATCATTATTTGTCATTATTCGCTTCAATCAATGCTCTTTATACGCTTTACATATGTTATAGGCCTCTTAGTTATAAACAGTGACCAGTTTGTCTCAAAACTTCAATTGAGCATTCGCTATTACGGTGACCACTTATTGGAAGTTATTGACGTGCCCAAATACTTCCTACAAGACACAACTGTCATCTGATGATATCAACGGAAGCCGACGGCTATATGTGCCTTCCGAAGCACAGAAGCGTTCAAGCCATAACACTTTACCATAAGCTATAAAACTAATAATTTCGTAATAATTCATCCTTCGCTTCTTAGACATTACACTTTGATAATAGAAAATATCAACATATTCATTTAACTATCATCATAATTTCATGTATATATGAAACGATGGCAGATAAAATTAAATGCTCTTATCTATAAAAGAAACGTATAATATAAATAAATAAATATAAATATTTTTGGACAACTCCCACACGTCTATCTGATCCCAAGCTAAGCGTTAGCTTGTACTATGGTGATCTGACAACTGATAAACATACTTATATATATATTTATATACATACTTATATAAATATTTACACCCAGACACACAGAACAAACATTTCAGCTCATCATAGAAAAGTTTGATCTGGGTGGGAATCGAACCCACGATCTTCGGTGTAGCAATCAGGTTCACTAACCACTAGACCAACCGACCTGTCAAACACATTGCAATACATATTTTTAATTATTGCTATATTTATTTTAAAAAATATACAAAATATTCTATGTCAAACTGTTACTACTACTCAGTAAAACACCAAATCAAACTCACCTTAAACTTTCATAACAGTCTAAACATACTACGGCGTAATCGCCATTTTCTAATAATAAAGAATTTTCAGTCCGCCTTTGTACTAAGAATGGGAATTCCTGGAACAAAATACAAGTTATTGCATTTCGTCTCTACAACATCCCTATAAAAATACAACAAACAAGAATAAGTTAAAACAAATTCGTCAAAATAAGTTAAATTTGAATTAAGTTATTGTACAATATGAAACATTTTTACAATTATAAAGTGTCAAAAACCTGTTTAAAATAAAGAACCCCCAGCTGCGAAGCCCTGGATCCCCGGTATCGCATGGTAACATTTCACAACCTTCTCCCCTGCTGCCCCCAAATTGTGTTACGTAACATTCGATCAACCCGTTGACTGGTGGAATGCTAACAGGCATGAACTCCCTTTGCCTTATATTACTATATTACCAAAAATACATATTTTTAATCAATGTCCGTCCGTATGAAACACACATAACGTGAGATTCCATGGACAGATTTCAATGAAAGTTCGTAAACTTATTACTTATAAACCGAATTAACATTTAGGATACTTTTAATCCCGAATTATACCGGGGTTCCCTGGGGATACGGGATGAAAGTTTGTATGAAATTTTTGATTCGTTGGTAATGAAAAAAAGAACCATTTATGTAGGTAAGGTACTGGCACAGCTGATCTTATATAAATAGTTACCTTAATAGGTAGCGCCCTGACCCGCTTGCGGTACGTCTTGATACCGCACAGGTGGCAGTGGTAGTCGTGCGTGTTGTAGACGCGCCGCTCCGCCGGGTACCCGCCTATCGCCTCGTACCTACACACAGACACCATTCGTATTAGTTTTTAATAATAATTCTAATAACATTTGCTTCGGCTCGTGAATTTAGTTAATACCAGTCATGTACTGAGATAAGTTAAATCTTCAAAAAATAATAGTAAGCCGTAATTTCCACTACCTTCTATACAACTCAAATAAATATTTCAATTATTAAATTAAATTTATTTTATCACTACATTCAATAATTCAAAATAATTTTAACTATAAATATCAATGCAATAAATATTAACAGATCATTTTCGTTTAACATACTTAAATTCATTTAATTGCAAATCGAATAAATTAAATTATAAATATTAAAATACCAAAACTATCAAACAAACATCACTATTTGAAGTTTTAAATAATCTTTCTTGTAATTGACGATATGACAGCCTAGCGATTTGTTGTTACTAAATATGTTCGTATTTAACACGGTAGGACCTCGCATTCGAATCTAGCAATAATAAACTCGATTTTTCAAAATTTAAAGTTTATCAGAAATTAATTACAACTTCGGTAATGAAATTACTTTAAAAAATAAACATATATCTATAGACAACTCACACAGGGCCATCTGAGTCCAAACTATGCGAAAGCTAGTTTGGACTCAGCACCATACTACTATGGTGATCAGACAACTGATAAACATACATATGTATATACTTTTAAACACATATTTAAAAAGACATTTACACCCAGACTCACAGAATAAATCCTGATCATTTAAGAAAAGTTTGACCTGTGCGGGAATCGAACCCACGACCTTCTGGTGTAGTTAGTAGTCAGATTTACTAACCACCAGACCAACCGGCCTGTCACCTCAAACTTCTTAAAGTGGACCAGTAGACTAAGCCTAATTAGATAATTAGTAGATCACGCACACGCGCGCAAATGTGTATGCGTATTCACTCACGTGAACAATACGTAATTGTCTGTTCTTTTTACTACTAATAACCACTAATTCGTATTAAATATTCGTAATCAACTACGATTACACCTGATGGTAATAGGCATAGGCAAAGACAATAAAGTGCATTCACTAAATGGATTGAAATGACCTGCGTCATTGTTCCCGCCCACATATGGCGTAGGAGTCTTCAAGAGAAGAGTGATAAGGCATTTACTAAGTTAGTGCGCCCAACACGTTAGACATCATCGCTACTTACCATCAGGTGGGATCGATGTCAAGCATTAACTTTAAGTAAAGAAAAACATTCGGTAAAGAAAAAACAAAAAAAAATTAAGTTGGTTTTTACACTTTTCGAAAGTCAAACTACGCCATCGCTTCATCAAATCCCTACGGTAAGTGGTCTTGGAAGAAAAGGCGGCGAGAAACTTCCAAGAGTTTCCAAGTAGTAAAATCCCATTAAGCCTTGACTTTAAAAGAGTGTACCCTCACCTCCTCCACTGGCTGAGCAGCGAATGGTAACAGAAGGTGCAGACTAGAGCGGAGCCGTTGTCACGCAACTGCTCCGCGTTTGGATGGCTCTACAACAAAACAATATTTACAACTCATTAATAAATAACAATGAAGCAGTTATAGACACTGTTTCCCCTAATATATATAGTGAAACGGCCCCCTATTAAGTAACAAAATAGCGTAAATAAAATACAAACAAAGTAGAAAAAAAACTCTGTTACCTTCCCCTTCTTCCGCCCTCTCCATCTCGATAACAACAAAAACAAATATTTCCACCAAAATTGAACATGTTATTTATCTCCTCAGTAACGAGGAGAGTCCCATGTCCATCAGTGGGCCACTCATGGGACTGACCTGATGCGTTAGGAGGCAGGGGAAATACGGCGCGTTCCCCTGTGGCTGGCCGTACAGGATCCGCGCCAGGGTGAAGTCCGAATGCAACCCGCACAGGAAACAGTATATCGACGTGCACGCTGACAAACAAACAAACAAACATTATAGATAGACCGTTCGGTGTAGTGATTAGTGAACCTGACTGCTACACCAAAAGGTCGTGGCTTCGCTTCCCACCCAGGTCAAACTTTTCTATGATGAGCTGGAATGTTTGTTTTGTGTGTCTAGGTGTTAATATTTATATAAGTATGTATTTAAAAATATATACGCATGTATGTTTATCAGTTGTCTGTTCACCATAGTACAAGCTCACGCTTAGTTTGCAGTCGCTTAGCCGCGTGTGAGTTGTCCTAAGATATTTATTTGTAGACTTAAATAATATTATTAGCCAATTTCATTGATGAAAGTAGTAAGCCCGAGTTACACAGGACCCTGACAGTTTTAAAGTTATTATTTATTTGTTCATTTCAAAACAAATTCTGAGTTCTCATAAATAAGTTATCTCAACGGTTTCATTGTAGTATCAACACACTGCTCACACACGGTCATCTGATGCTAAACTAAGCGTCAGCTTGTACTACAATGATGAGATAACTGATAAACATACATTTTAAATACTTTTGTTTTATATTCAAACCCATAACCTCCGGCCTGACAGTCAGGATCACTCACCACTAGACTTACGGGAAGCGAAGACGCCACGTGTTTGCAGCTATTTAACCATCAGTGATCTTACCAACAGCTTGCGCCGTTGTAAGTGACCACCAACAACGGTCGGTTAGAGTAATGTTACCGTTGGTAGCGAAAATTTCATGGACACTTCCGTGCTTCGAAGGGCACGTTAGTGCCCGGACAGTATTTTACACTAATTCGTAGAGTAAACAAAAATTGTAAATATATCCCACCACTATTACTAGCGACCGTCCTGTCGGAGGTGGTGGAGGGCGGCGTCGGTATCACTCGCTCGCCGTTCAACGACGAGTTGGAGGGGAGGGGGGAGGGGATGTTATATCTGCAAATTAAAATTATTAATAATAAACAGATAATATATGTAAACGGCCAAACATGATGACACATGGAAATTCACTAAACTAAATCGACAAAGTGCGAGTCCCATTTGTATACAAAACAAATATATTAATATTAAGAATGAAAAGGGGTACTCATAATCTTATTATTATTATTTCGGGTTGCCGTGACCATGACCCATGCAACTGGGTCGAAATATCGGTATAGTAATAATCAGAGCGTGAGTACCCCTTTTTATTTAAAATGTTTCGAACCCACAACGATATTAGTTTAAAAACATATGCTTAATGTACGTATACGTTCACAATGTTTAAACTAAAATTTTCGAACGTGTTTCGTTCAAAGAAATTTCTCATCACCACTGCTTCAAAACGACATACAAAAATAACTTTTAGTCCTTCTAACAGTCACTAACAACTCTGGAGTGCGGCAGTAAGTCCACTACTATCCCTCCCTTCTATGCTCCAATGACATCCAATTCCACGTGACATAAAAACAACTAACCACTAAGTCATGAAATAAAATCTATTTATTTAGTCTAAGGAACCAAAAGCACACTTAACGAAAGTCAACATTTAAAAACTTAAAATCCCTACATCAACTATAAAATTAATAACAAAATAAATATAAAAAGATCAATGATAAAGCCTAAAGCCTCGATAGACAAAACCAATACAAAACATAAGACTGTACTCTAGCTTCGGCCGGAAGAAAAAAATCTTGATAGTCTACTATTAAAGATCCGCTCTGCTCCCGGTTCCGATCGGGCTAGCAATAAATCTTTGTAATAGATTTAAGTTTTGTTACTAAAAAGAGGACTGGGGTTTTTTTTTTCTTCCGGCCTGCACTAGAGTACATAGTCTTAAGTTTGTATTCATTAAATAAAGTCAATGACAGATATATTATGTACTGTCCATCGAGACTTTAGGCTTTATCATAGATTTTTTTTAAATATATATTTTGTTGTTAATTTCGTATTTGATGTAAGGACTTTTTATTATAAAATTTTGTCTTTCGTTAAGTGAGCTTTTGGTTCCTAAGAAGAAATAAATGCATTTAATTTCATAGAGCACCCACCGTCTATGCTCCAAGGGCACCCGCTCAGCGTCCATGAGCTCCCACTGCCGCGCGAGATGCCGAACGCATCGCGAGCACGCTAGCACGCGGCCACCGCGCGCGCCCGCAGCCCCCGCGCCGCCCGCCGCCGCGCCCGCCAGGCATGGGAAGTGCATCGCGTGAGAGTTCATGTACTCCGCGCTCGTCGACAGCCACTCCATCGACTGCTGCGGGAACAGGCCCGCACACACGTAGCACCTGACGATACAACGTATACACGAACCGTCACGTCACAACGCCTTACGCGTCACATAGTATTCAAAATTACAAAATTTGATATGCACGTCACACATACAAAGAAAAAAACGAAAATAAACTTACCATGAAGTGCTTGATATTGCATACCTTACATGGAAAGCTTGACGTAACACAGATGTGAAGTGATGAAATACTTTAGGTAGCTTTAAATAGCCGTGACATATTTTATATTTATCAGTATCAATCCTTCATCAATTATAGCAGTTTGGCTTCTATACGCACACGTAAATTCGATTTAAAGCTTCCAGCTGTTTTCAAAAGAGGCTACCCTGTCAATAACTAGCCACCATAATGATGTCCATTGATATCAATGGTCGACGACCACCACATATTGTCACAACTTATTTGCTCTTTACCGACTGATTACAGACACGTGCGCAAAAACAAAGCACTCGTACCACCAACACGCCCACACACATTCTCACTATGCCCGTCACACTTGTACACACCGGAGCCTGTACACAAGTACGATCTCAGCTTTCTGTCATCAACATCACACACGTTCAAATACACCCGTCCTGCTCGCACGCACACGCATACGCACCTATATTCCACACCATAGAGGCGGCTCTATCTCAACACGCATCCACGCACACGCGCCCGCAGTGCAGCCGTCCCACTCGTACGCACACTCACCTGTATAATCCCATCCCGTTCTCGCCGGAGACGATCTGTCCGTGCGGGCTCGCCGAGAGCGCGATCGACGGCCGCTTAGTCGAATGGCTCGTACTGCTGCTCTTCATGTCGTACGGCTTGAACCTGCGGACGATACCGGACACCTTCACACGTCGATAGATATGTAGTGCAATTGGAGCCCTTCTCAATATTCTATTCGACTCAGTTGCCTGGCAGTCTCCAAAATGTTATATGATTGTAGTATGCTTTACTTACTAAGTGATCCTGAGACTATACATACATACATTATTGCAAATGACTACTAGTAAGTCGCGTAGAACAAGTCAAAATGTTAAGGAGATGCAATATTATTATCAAAGAACATTAATAGTAACGTTACGTTAGTTAACTTAATTTTTTAAATTAAAACGAGAATTTCCATAATGTTTTTCAGCTGTATCTTTCTTAAGATTTTAGAAATATTTAAACTCACACAAAGTTTTGATTAAAATATATTTTAAAAAATCTGCTGACGCACTGCTAGAAGCGTACGTACTCTTCAGAGACGAGGTGTCGCGGGCTCGTCAGTAAAACTACAATACAAACGGTGGTAACCCATACCACCGTATTAAAGGTACGTATTAAAAGTACTGGTCGTACGATTGCGACCACTGCATTTGTTTGTATACCAATTTAAACAGCTGTTTTCTATCAACAAAACGTCACATGTGTTGACAACATGAAGTCACGTGTCTCGTGACGTCGCGTGACGTCACGTGGCGCCGCGTGAGGCTCACCTGATGTTGTTCGCGTGCGAGTTGTTGTGCGCCGCGTTCGGCTCGCCATTCTCACTGTACGCGGGGTACTTGAGCGGTATGCTCTTGTAGCACGACGCGCATATCTGCACCATACCTGAACGAACACAAACAATATATATTTAATAATATCAGTAAACTAGCGGCGCGGCACCGCTTCACACAGTGTAGGGAGCTGACCGCACTTTTGGAGTCGCCCAGCATAGTACTTATTTCACGGATTCGCACGTACCGCTCCCGCACATCGTTGCCCTTTCTTCGTAGGTATACACTATTTTACTGAGGAATAACATTCTCTAGTGAAAGAATTTTGGGTGTCGGTCAAATAGTTTTTGAGTTCATTACTTACAACACAAAAATACGAATATTTTTATTATAATACTAGTCACGATACCTAAACGTCTTCAATCGTGATCATTATCCGTGCAACTTGCTCGAAGTAGCACGTATCGTAGCACGTAGCAGATATCGATGGCTCCTCTGTACAACGATCTTAGTTTAAAATCATGACTTGTAAACATAGACCCTCATAGTTTCTATTTCATATATTATGTACATGCTACATCATCTGAAGCTTATGAAACTACACAGTTATTACGACACGTATTTACTATACTTAACCATTTCAGTGCATGTCCCTAATTATAGTAATAAAACTCTCAAATTGCTACATTGCCCTTCGAGAAGTAACAGTAACATATAACAATACTACTACTACATTATGTTGAGATAAACTGATCGTAGAATCGAATAGATAAAAAAATTAAACCCCGCACACACCGGATCGTATACGAAATTTGTACAGACTAGATAAATACAGATAACAGAGGCTATGTATTTTATTATCCTGTATTAAACATGCACATCGAGTGGATTATTCGAAACATGTGCGCATCATCACTTGCCTCAAGTGGTATGTGTGTCGTATCGTTAATCTCATGTATTACGCGATAACTGGATGGATCCGGCGGATAGACTAAGCTTATGTTGGGATTGAAAATCCTCTTTCTTATCTATTTTATCGATAATAAATTTATAATGGAGTTATATGCGTATGTACATTGGATTTGGTTTTAACTTTCCCGATAACTTAACATTGAAAGACATGTAACTATTTAACAATAAATAGGCAATTTGACGAAGCTCTTGTAGGCTGACGTCTGTCCGTGGCGTCCGTCCTAAGTGATCGACCAATCGAAGTAACAACGCGCTCGGTAGAAGAATGGGTGACAGCCTGTGGCTTATATATCGTGAAGGCTACCGTGTTTCGGAAGGCACGTAAAAGACGCGCACCTATAGACGCATGTAAAGCATGGCATTAATACTTCCGAACATGGGATAACCCCTCCTCTAAGCCTCCTCAATCATGATGGGAACCTCGCTTCGTAGAGGGTTATTATTGGGTTAAAGTCACTCATGCTATTTTACCACGATATACGGTCAAAACCGTGGACACTAAGCATTTAAAAACAGGTATATTTACACTGATATTTCGACCCAGTTGCAAGGATCATGGTCGCGGAAATGCAGCGGTGGCGAAGAGGTGACACTTCACAAACACTCATTACAGTAGGCCTGTTAACTTTACACTTCACGTTCACGTTCTTAGGTAACATAATAACACTACACAGGACACTAACGTCATATTGTGAGTACTCGTGACGTACTCATAATAGTACCATACCTTGCGGACTAATCGGGCTAGCGTCCGGATGCGCCTTGAGCTGCGTGATCGCTGGATAATACGGCTCGCGTTCGGGATTCGCGCAGCAGTACACCAGCCTGAGTTGGGAGCTGGGCGCGCTCACACCGCACACGTAGCAGACGAAGCTGGCCGTGCTCTGGCTGGGCGGCCGCTCCAACGATGGGGAGTGGGCGTGGGCCGCAAGCGACTTGTCGCCGGACGACGCGAGACTCAACGGCGACGGCGGTAGGAGGGAGGGCGGCCGCGTACGCAGCGTATACACTCGCTCGTGTGCGGCCACGCCGCGCATCTGTTCATCAAAGTCAATCCATTAAAACTCAAATTATGTTAGGACTATAAAAAATATATTTTACAACACAAAGATGTAAATTAAAATGTTCAAACACTAGGATACTGCCGAAGAATAAATTCTAGAAGATATTCCTGAGCAGAAATCACAAGACATTTGATAAGTTGTGTAACATTACTGTATTCCATTTATGTATGTCAAATATGTTATGAAAAACGTATCCATGAAGCGACCGAATTAATCGTCAATAATACTCAACTAACGATAGATTTATATTATAACAGTCGAAATATGTAGGTTGATTTATCAGTTCAAGAGTTTCGTGTTTATTACATTACGTGTCACATACATCGGCCCATTGTTCAGATACACACGTACAAATAATTACACAACACTTACAAATAATGATAGATTAAAAGAAATCAACCTAATACAATCTTTTTACTGTTGGTGAACTGATTTTCTTTTTCTTATTTTAAAAGCAGAGAAAATAGCAGACGGGTCATCTGATGGTAACATAACATCGAACTGGGGCGACCCTAGTATGTTGCCTGAACCCGTTTGGTACTAATATCTGCAAATGCAAGGAAGATGAAGAAAAAAGTTACGTGTTAATCTGTGATACCGAGCTCCATAATACACCAACGGACCGCTAAAACAACATATCGCATCATGACGTGTAAATAATGCGAGGACGGTGAATAATAATCGGGAAGAAAAATAAGTACCCAAGAGGAATGTTTATATAGTTAGTCAACCGATTTTTTATCTCTTTTGTTAATTATAATTGACTAATAGGCGAACACTCTTATTATTAAATTCCTATATCAACAATTATTTTGCGTCTACATCTTTTAAAATATCACTTTATTGATTACCTTAATAAAAGGATGTTATGTGTTCGGGAAGTTACAACTTAAAACAAAAAATTTGTTAAATTAATAGAAAATCTGTATTTGTATTGTGAAGCACGTCTGAAAACCGATTTGATAGTGAATCCTAAAAGACACGTGGAATTCCAAGTAACCAAAGATTACGACATTGTTACCATAACTAAAGATAATTATCAATTTACCTATCTCGGATTACGAGCAAAATCCGCTGATATAAATATTAAGACACACCTGGAAGATATCAAAACGAAAGTGAACGATAAAACAGAGTATGAAATAACGGGTATTTTCCAATTAGGGATTTTATTGATGATTAACGAACATGTAGATACTGTATTTCTACATTATACAATTTGACTTCCAATGTATGACAGACAATATTCTAAGAGCACTTCGTTATAGGGATTAGTAGATATAACAATAGCGAAAATTTCTATGTAAATGTTAAGAATTTGAATTTCACTCTCATTGCCTACTCAGTTACAAATATCGATCAGGATTTTAAAAATATGTCTATCAATACATAATATAATTACTATATTTCCTGAAAAAACCGATCAATCTTCTAAAGAGATTAGCGTTCTACTTTTTTTATAAATGCCTTAATGCTTATCATATACTAGCTGTACCTGGCGCGCGTTGCTACGCATAAACTCATCAGCCATTTATCCGATCGATATAATTTTGGTACCAAAACCTTTTCTGGACAAAGGAAAATTCTGGACAAAGTTGCAATTACAATGACTAAACATATGGCACTATTGCAAACAAAATTCGGGTTTATCTATTACGTTTGTTTATTTTGTACAACGAAGACATACTATGGACCTGGCGGTACCTTGAGATGCACCTCATTAAAAAACCTAAAATATATCACACCCTAAAACAACGTACCTAATACTTTTCATGTTACATCGCTGTATATAATTTTTCAATAAAATTAAACGATAAAGTTAAGGCGGTTTTAAAAGCAAAATAGTTTTAACTTAACTAAACGATATAAAATGCTTGCGTAGGATCTAGAAAATAGCTAAAACGTAGTAATTACATAAATTTAACAACGTAATGGAAAATATATGTGTATTGATAATAAAATAGATTCCGTTCCTTATATCAGGAGCCATGTGGTGATGAGGCCGACCCCACCGGCCGGGTTATCGCGGACTATCACGCCGCCGGTCGCCGGGTCAGCGAGGACAGCCAATGTGCTTTCATCGCAAACAAACAAACACTTGAGCCGCCCCGATGGACTATTAACTTGGTATCTCGTCGAGCCAAGGGCATATAAACATTGACAGTAATAAAACTGTGATTGATGTTGTTCTTAAAATAAACACTAGTATGATTACTCCGTATGCTAGTTATCCACATTTCTGTTACATAAAGTAATTATTATTTCTGCTGGGCCAGCATACTGAGTCCATCGTCAGTGAGTATAGATTTATTTAGCGAACGTACGTTTTGCTTTTCTACAGAAAGGTAATTTTTTTGTTTTTTTTTAGATCATAAAAATACGGTTCAGTAATGTAGCCATCGTCACGAAGCAGTTAGTAGAACTAACTAATCAATTATAATTGAACCATTACAGAACGTTGATAAATTAAAAGATACCACTAATTATCTTCCTTATCTAAATCAAAGATAAATAATTGTAATAAATAATGTGCATAAGTAAATGAAATTATCAAAAAATAAACAACATTAAGAACTCTGATAACGAATTAATAACTTAATACTAATTAAAACCGGGGCTTATAATTTAAACCCACTCAATAAAAATCATGATAAAAAGATTACCTTTACTCTTAACACATTATCATTATTATTATTCGCTTACGAGGATATCCTTTTAATCTCTGTATCATTACATCTTATCACTTTTTTATATTTTATCATTGTTTCATGAATAGATCAGCTCGGCATTTACAGTGGCAATGTAATCAATTTATAATAATGGATGACAGACCGATTGTTACTTTTACTAGACTCGTACGGCATAAGGTAGGTATATCCCAAGGGGCATATTGGGCCCCAAATTATATATCATTGCTAAAATTGACTCTATTCGAAAAATAGAACGTAAATCTCATAGAAAATGTTACGATGTCGCTGCTTGTATATGAGTATATTTAAAGAATAAACAAAGTTCTTTAGTTGTCGTAACATAACCGCACGTATCCTGTTAAATGCTTAGTACATATACTTCTTTGTGACCTAAGACAATATTAGAGAAACTACCCAGCCATCGTGCAGTTTACACAAAGCGCAATGCAAATAACCACCGTTGAAACATTATTATGTAATAGTTATTTGAATTGAAAATAAAGTAGCATTTTTTTTCAACGGATGCGATGCAACTGATATTAAACTTGTAGAACAGGCAACTGAAAAAAAAAAATTAAAAATCTAGAAAAATTTCTAAAAATCACAGATAAATAAAGGTTAGGCGGAAATAAATTACACAGTAATAAAGTAGTGATTAATTTCAAAAAATTCAAGAATCGAATATTTTTACTACCCAGATAACATTGCTGAAATATATAAAATTAAATAATAAAAACAAGGCTCAAACAGATTGATGCAGGTAAGATTTGCTTCAACAAAGAACAATCCTAAGAGGTCGAAAGAAGCCAGAACGTAATGAGCGCGATTAGAACGAACAGCAGCTATATCGTCCGCAACATTTTATGCGGGAGTTGAAGAAAATTGTGAAGTGCAATTAACTCGAGTAAAATTAATGATTTTAAAAAGATAATAAAAACGCAGGCTTTAAGTGTTTAAGTGTATAGGCCACGCGTTTGTTCACTTCACAGAAATGCTGCAAGCAATGTTGTACGATACAGAAAACATAGCATCCCGTCTTTGTCTCTCCGGTAACCGTATTTAGACATTATCATAGAACCTCCAAACAAACCTTTACTCGTGGCGCGGGACTCAAACCGTTCCTGATTTCGTTTAACTCTTTTGCGGCGGTTTAAAATTAATTTTCGTTATTTGTCGCGACACAGAAAATCCCAGATTACAATTTCGTCTATCACACGTGAAGAACTATATTACCATGGCAATCTTCAACTATTGTGTATATTAAGAATGAACTAAGGATTCACTATTGATGGCACTAGATAAAACTATCAAGATTACTATACAGAACACTCAAACCACTTAACAGAAGTAGTACTTATCAGTTCAATACATTGTTAAACGGTAAGGATATAGGAAGGAGTTGAATCCTTAAACCAACCATACTCGGTGCTTATTCGAACTGGATGTTTTTCTTCACGTATGATAACTATTTTTTTTTTAATTGTATCAGTTTGTCGCTGTGTTCATTGTCAATATGTCGGTCTCTATCTGTTTAAAAAACGGCATAGCGCAGATTTGTGAGAGGACGTCAGTTTAAAAAAATCCCTTGCACGGCCCTCAGCTTTCCAAGCAAGGGCAGTAGTTTTTTGATATTATTAGTATTCAAGAAGTTCGTACTATTGTAAGCGTTAATACATATTCAATAATTCGAAACATTCTAATAAATGAAAACGAATTATTATGAACTACCTTAAAAAAATGTTCAGTTTGAAATGCTGATAAGAGAATCTGTCCCAATCCTATATCCCTACACGAAATTGCAGCGTCTGTAAGAAACACGACTCCTTATCAATCCTTTATTTGCGCAGATATGAACAAGTTATTTACTTAGAAAACTGTCAAAAAGCCGCCCGATATAGGACTACCTTCATTTGTTGGTTTCCTCGGATTTTTCCTAGTTCAGAGGTCACGGAGGACGAGCACGAGGGGGCATGCGGACTTCGATTTTAAAAGTAGTCTAAATGAAACCCTTTATATTTTGTGTCAGAGGCATTCTAATAGACAGATTTAATAACTAAATAAATCAATAATTGTTACAGACTCACTTTTCTTATTTACACACAACCTAAGGTTATTTTACAGAGAAGGGTTGTATTAAGAATTGCGTGAATATTGGAAAACTCATTATCTACAGAAGTAAAATGAGAGGTAGTTCTCCTGTGGCATTACAATATCGACAGCGCGAAAGCAACACATTAAAACAATTCTTTTTATTCATTAGTAACTAAACAAATGAGTGAACCGTTAATGTATCAATCAACATCAAGAAACAACTATACTTTTTATATATATCACTCGTCAAGTTGGTATAATAAACAGTTTTCAACTACTTCGGGGACCGGAGACTTCATATTAATGATGTAATATCCCTTAGAGAATTAATTAATAAACATTACAGATCGCATTTGCATCGAGTATGATGTTTTCATGGCTGTCGACCAAAACTCTGAGATAATGTTTTCTTCTCAAGAGTTTTCTGACTTGTCCCGCGACATCAGTGACGATGGCAACCCTACCCCGGCCTTTACAAACAGTCGACCACCTATACAAACAGCGGCCGTGCGTCACCAGCCACCAGCCACCAGCCGACACGACCACCTGATTACATTACGATACCCGCACAACTATGTCACTGTGTAAACTGTGTTTGTTTTTGTTTATACATACATACAAAAATGATTGCGTCACAAAAGTAAGCAAACTTTCTCGTCATCTTTTGTCAGACACGCGGGCAGTACGTCGCGGGGAATCTTATAAAATATCATACCTAAACTCCCAAATTTAGTAGAACTTGTGGAATGATATACCGTTCTTCATTTGCGTATTGATCCATATCGATAATTTACTTTTTTTACATATTTTAAGTTATACCTTGACTACAATCCCACCTGGTGGCAAGTGGCGTGGGCTTAGATGGTACACCGCATTAACATAGAATAAGTCTTTTCACTCTTGTCTCGAAGACGTCTACATTATATTCTTATTATTTTTTAACAACGATACCCTGACGGTTTAAATATTAGTCTCTAGAATGGGAGATCTCGGATTCGACTGCTGCATATCACAAGTTAATTATCACTTGATTCGGTGAAGGGAGATATCGAGTTGAAATCTGCACACCTAAGAGTTCCACATAAAGTTCTCGAAAGTGGGTGAAGTCTACCAATCCGCATGAGGCCAGCGTAGTGGATTATACGCCGGGGCCCCGTCACATTGTGATAGGAGACAGGAGCCCAGCAGTGGGGCAGTAAAGACTTGCAAAGAATGACGTATAACTTCATCAAATAACCGAATATATATAAACTATATCTTCTTTGTATAAATAACACGTTTATCAAATAAGCTATTTCATTTACGCATCGACTGCCATCGAATAACATATCTAACTTTATCAGCTTCTACGCATCATATTTACGCTCTTTTCCGCGAAACCAATTAGAATATTTATAGCAGCGTAAAAAACGACCGCACGCGCCAAACATTATGACAAGTTAAGTAAACTAATCATTTTACACCCGGGGTGATTGACCTGGGACACATAAACAAACTTACACTCTGCCTAACATTAAATACTTTATCACAAATACTTTACATATTTTTACAAAGGCTAAAACTGTCTCTAAAAACATACATACGTCAAGACCGTTATATAGGTAGGTAGCTCGGTTGACGTTATTTTGCCAAATATTTTACAATGAAACCATGAATCAAGTTTTCATGATCAGGAAGACATCTCCAATTAAAACTTTTGTTTCATATTTGTCTAATCGTCACCATAATCTGTAAGTGTTAAACATCAGATTTTATGTTATCCTGCAAGTTTAAGGAAAGGTTATTTTTTACATATTATAAGTGAATGCTTGCCTACAATCCCACCTGATGGTAAGCTGCGATGTAGTATTAGATGGTACGACACATTAACCTAGAAGAAGCCTATTCACTCTTGTCGAACAAAGTTATAAGTAAGTTTTAACAGAGGTTTTTCAATATTCACTAATGATAACTACTAGAAAGAAAAATCAGTAGACACATACAATCACGATCTAAGAACATTTTCTGTTATTTGAGAATGACAAAAACAACTATGGGTAATATTGGCTGTTAGGATTTTTCACTTATAAAACAAATTATGAGAAAAAATAACAATGTAAGTCACAACACATCACAATGTGCAAAAAAAAACACTTATTTTTCGGTACACTATAAGAACAAGTACTTAAAAAAAACACAAAACACTTAAAAATTAATCCGCAATACGCTAAAACTGAAATAACAAAATTTCCTTGACATACTTAAAAACAACTTATCACAGGTCTCTAAAAGGTCCAATGGCCTCAAACCCGGGATGACTTTACAATTCGTGCTAAAACACATACAACAACAGGGACAGAGTGTCAGGGAGGTCAGCAGATACTAATCGGTGAATACTGAATTGTTGTTATCTCAACGATAATACTATTCCGTACAACGACGTCTTGATAGCGAGTAATTATTTATATTAAGTATTAAAAAAACTGGCAAAGTGTGTATTAGGCCCAGCGGCTTAGCACTTTACAGCTAAAGTAGAAGACGTAGTGACGTAAAGTAGTCGGTAAACCTGTTGAACCTTATCGTTCATTTAGTCCAAATAGTTTTTCATTCAAATTCATTTTCTGTACAAATATGAAGAACCTATCGTTTAGCTGATAGAAAGGAACCCCCTTTGTACACATGACTAACTTAAATCGTGAAATTATCACATAAACACATAATATTTTGCAAATGGATCATTGAACGAAAATAAAACGAAATGCCAGATCTGTAATTGTTATGCCCGATCTGTAATTGTAATACCAGATCTCTTATTGTAATACCAGATCTATTATTGTAATGCCAGATCTGTAATTGTAATGTGAGATCTATTAACGAGAAAACCTAAATGCACCCTTTATATATACAAAAAAAACAACCAATCAAACAAACAATTTTGCCATAAAGAGAGATACCTTAACAACTTCCTTGTTAAAAAAAAAATATATATGTATACATAAATTCATATAGACAATAGTCAGATCGTAAGAATTTGTAACCAAAGTTAACGTACATTATATCAACTCAACACTCATAACCTTAAAGTAAGTAGAAAAATTGGTCTCTAATAATAACCGCGAATAGAATTAAGTCAATTAGAAAAAAAACAGTAATTACAAAGTCAAACTTCATTGATCTACCCGCCCGCTAATTGAACTAAGTATGACAAATCATCAACATGCATCAGAGGTCACGGTGCTACTAGTATATCTACTATTGCTCGAGGCCTCCTCTTTCCTAAAGAGAGGCCAAGGCTCTTGAAGTTCTTCAAGTCTTCTAACAAATAAACGAAATCGTCAATGTTCGAAGAATAAGTAAAAGAAATATATATTTTTTTTCGAATTTTGAAAGAAAAGTATAATACCTTTCCATTAACAACAGTCCTCTCTTTGCCACACATCACTACTCCGAGCCTCCCATTCCGCTTGTCGACCTGCTACAACAACAACACTATTATCACACGACAACCAACAACAACACATCACAACACTGCACTGCACCATACCTCACTCAGCATGGCCACCATCAATCTACCCTCGCACCACATAGCTGACCGAACCACACATTCTCACTGGAGTCACAGCGGTGAAACAGTACCGCGAAATATTATCTGATCCGATACGTTATCGATCGTCTTTTATCACTGATTTATATCGCGATATCGGTTTATTAATATAAAATATTAATGGACAAACAATCCGTTTTATTTAAATAACGTAGTAATGAACTCATACGCGTACAATGGTCGCGCAATACGTGCGCACGCGCTCGCCACTACACTTGAACAAGCTGAACATGACTAGTGTTGTCCGCTATCGATTTTATCTACCGATATCTTTTCGATGCTACCGTGTCCTCGAATATTTAGTCATACGATAGTGCTATCCGGCTCTAATATTTTATAATATTATTGCCTTTGCCAATCGAAAAACATAATACTATTGACTAAGGTCATTACTATAGAATAGGTATTTTCATTGATTATAAAAGCTAACAAAACTTTTAGATACTGCAGCACTACCGATAAAATAAATCAATACTATTATATCATACTTAAGACACCAAACTAACATCAAATATCTAAGAATCGTAATCTGTCACAAAAATATCTGTCCCTGCTCGGAACCCGAAATCCCTCGAAAATTGGAGTGCAAGACCATTGCCATCTGCTGTTTGGTAATGATTACTATAGTATTCATAATAATATTCATTCAGTGCTGAATCTTCTCTCTTGTACGACAATGCATCTATGATTCCTTTGACATAACTGATATATGCATGTAGGCGATATAAGCGACTTCGATTGATTAGTTTTTCTGATTATTTGTCTACCATTATATTAATTGAACATCATATCTGTATATTATTACTTGTAACACTCTTTGTGTACAAAAATAATAAAAGAAATTAAATAAGACTGTCGATACATTATTACTATTTTATTAAAAATACTAATTTAGTAACTATCGATACATCAACCATCGATAGAGGGTCAACCGTAACCCGAGCTGACGTATCTTCGGCGTGTCTCGGCCCCGCCCTCCGCGCCGCGCCCCGCCCCCTCACGCCCGTCGTGTCTGTCTGTTTGCCGATACAATTAGTTCCTCCGCCGTCTCACCTCGTATCGCTGTGTGAAAGTTAACATCTTTTCCCTTTTACTTTCGTAATAAACAATATACCGTTTTTAGTAGCGGACTCTGAATATGATGTAAAAACAAATTACTTCTGGATTTATTTGGGAAATTTAGCAGCAATAAAAGATACCGTTTTCAATACTAAATTAAAATAAAAGAGATATCCTGTATTTAGCATACTCTGGCAAAAAGGTCCAGTAACTTGTACCTTGCATCAGCAAATTGAGAACCATATACTCACATAGATCATTAAATATCTATTCATATATATATATACAACTGTATAACGATTTTTATACAGTTTTAATTTAATTCCTCACCTACTTCAAACGATAAGGGTATCACCACATAGGTCTTGTCCATCTACTTCCGTAATCCATTCAAGGACATCACTATTATTACCACAAATGCCTAATCACCTCGTACCGGTTCATCGTTACGTCACAGATACTCGGTATCATCACAAACGAACCACACGTGTACAAAAATCAACAAAACAGACTAAATATCCGCAGCATCCGCACAACTGATTCACTGGCTTGCATATATCCAATTAATAAATCATAAAATCAATACTTCATCCATACGATAGACTAATTAAAGATACTGGGTTAACCGTTGTGCGTCTTATCGCCAAGGTGTAGAGTTCAAAGTCGCTAGAACGATCGGTGAAAATTCCTAGTGAGTTTTGCGTTATCGTAGAATGATCCCGACCTCTGGTCGACCCGCGGTGAACTGAGATAATGTAAAAGAGACTATTATAAAAAATAATACAACGATAGACTGTGACAGCGAGATATCGGCTGCGAGACGGATCTTAAGGGAACGGCTGTTACTCAGGTGACCACGCGTCATTATCGAATCATCCTATCAATTTTACAAAATATTAATGCATTTCTTTAACAGCAAACTTTAATACAACTGACAACATCATTGCAACCCATAACTCCCACAATTGGGCTCGGGTCTCTACTCACAATATAAGGAGTATAGGTCGTAGTCCACCCCACGCTGGCCAAATGCTGATTGGTGGACTTCACACACCTTTAAGAACTTCATGGAGAACTCTCGGGAGTGCAGGGTTCCTCACGATGTTTTCCTTCATCGTAACAAGTGCCAATCAACTTCTGACACGCAGATAACTTTGAACATTAGTATTATGCTAACCATTGTGTAATCAATTCAAAAGAATAAATGAATACAGCTTTGTCGTTCCACCAATTTGTTAAAATCTGTTCATTCTTTCCTTCATTCATTTTAATATTCAGTTTTATATAATAGGTTACAACATCACAGAAAATACAGTATTGCATATACGTATTGTTATAATAGATACACAGATGCAGACAGACAAACAGCGGCCAGCGACACAATATCTTAAACAAATTAACATATTAACGACACGACACTAACAGAATGTTCAAATAGTGAAAATGTTATTATATTTATTCAAATTGATGCGGATTATCAACTTGATAAAATAAAATGGGTATAACATCACACTTATGAATATTTCCATTATTCTATCGAATCATTATCCTCGAGCCAATTAGCTACTTACTACTAATAACCTTAATTGGCATTACGCGACATCACAGAATTAAAATAACAAATGATCCTACTAATATTATAAATGTGAGGGTTTGTGAAGTGTTCCCGTTCGATTACAATGTGTCTCGTGTATTTCTGGTTGGTCTCATCTGGTTAGTTGGTAGAGAATTCAATTAGCATTAAAGCTCACCATTTGTACCGTAATACTGTATTGTGGTCAATAAAGAATAAATAAATAAAAATTATTTATTCAAGAGCTAAATTAGTGCGTTTTACCATCTAAGACCGTTTTGTTGCTAACCATTAGGTAAGATCGTGGTCATGCACTAATTTATAGAAGGTAAAAAAAATTATAGATGGATGTTTGATACTCCTTAACGCAATAACTACTGAATGGATCACAATGACATTTGACAGCATAGAGTATGGTCTGGATTAACATATAGAATACTTTTTATCAACATGCCACGCGGGCTGACTCTAGTTGATAATAAACCCTAAAAAAATGAAGGGACAGACTTCAGTGATATTTCAATGAAATAAATAGTTAAAAAGAAAGACTGCAATAAGCTACCCGCTTTCCGCTAACACAATAAAGTGTTAGTTTAACCAACCACCGGCTGCATGTCATCGAATGCACTTCACACCTACGGAAACGACCCCACGACCTACACGTCGTGTCGTGTGTCGTGCTCGCTAAATTAGAACTGCAAACATAGTGTGCACCTATATTTTAACACGTTATGTAATATGTACGCTTAGTAACGATGAAGGTGTGAAAAAGAAAGACAATTTTGCACCAACGTTAGAGTGATATAGGCCAATGATTCGTGATGGACTTTAGAAACACAGTTTCGTTTTGATACCATCAGAAATTGGAACCAACTTGGTACCTGTTAAGAACAATTTCATAATGTTTGTAGCTTTTACTAAAAACATTGTGACTTAAATTGTAATTGTCATGTATTTTTTTATATACTTTTGAGCGGAATTTACAACGTCTTGTAACAAAAATGTTCGTTAAAAAGTACAAAAAGTTCGTACAAATAGAAAAAATGCTATAAAACAATGGAAATCTGTATTCTTGTTTTAACAAGCCATAATAAAGAGAACCACACAATGGAGCTGTTAAAATTTTGGCAAATTTTCATCATTAAATGAGGCAGAATTGATATCTTATTGAAGCTTCTATTTAATTTCATCAAACTATATCAGGACATTAACAATGTAAAACAAATCTTCCTTCTCCATCCTCCTCCTTGCAGCCATAATAATAATCAGCGAGCGTTGAGCAAACGATCACGTACACATATGTATGTAATAGGATGTTTTTTAACAAATAATAACAGTCAGTGGTATTATTGTTGATTGTTTGTTGCCTGCTCTTTGTTTGCAAATTTTAGCTGTTTGGGCGGCCGGTATCTGTTGTTCAGTCTATCCGACGCAATCTACCTCCCACGCTCACAGTGCCGCCATCTAACGTCCGCTCCCACTGACCTGGTAAGTGTTCCACTGCTGCAGCAGGTGGTGATGGCAGGCGGCGCACGCGCGGACCGTGCCCTGCGCGTCCTTGGGCCGCGAGCGAGGCGGCCGCGGGTGCTGCTCGCCGAATATCGGGAAGTACGCCTGTTTGTTCTGCAACACACACATACATATGCATTATTTACAATACACATAAGATATAATATAAAAAAATCGTTTAAAAACCACATTAACGTTTTATTATACAAACAAAGAGACAAATTTTCTATTGATGAATTTCTAGAATTGACATAGTTTAAGGTAATGCGCGAGCAATTTTTATGAAGAGTAAAAAGGGCTTCACTTACATACACACTACACACATAAACACTTATATATAAATACTTTAAAGTCCTGCAAAACGGCTCGATCGATTTTAATGACTTATTTTTGCCGACCTAGAATGCAATGCCAATCCTGGTAGATCAGGATATCATAAGAGGATACAGATATTGAACACTTGGCGGCAAGGTTGCAAGGAGTTATATAAATCCTTTTCTTTATGCTTTACCATCCACCAAAGAAACAAGAGTAAATTTAATTAACTTTGCTTTTCGTTCACAATGTGAGGCGGCAAAAATGTTGTCAGAGGACTCGTCCAGAATACCTACAGCCTTTTAGATTAACATATACACAATATGTTCTGTAAACAACTCCGTTGCAAGTGACATCTGACACTATTGTAAGGAATCGCTCGCACGAAAAACGTGATTTTTTGTCAAAAACATTAGAAAAAATACACCAAAAATTTTACAAAATCGGAAGGCAAAAAGTATCACATAGCATAACAATGGCATAATCATAGAGGGTAAAAAACATAGCATCCAGTGTACTTGACTGATATACTAGTAGATTCTATAAAATAGATCATCAAAGATAGATCTCTCATCAGATGAAGTGCCAAGCGTAAAGAGCGGCCGAGTAATATTCCTGTTCGGAAATAATATATAAGGTGATGTATAAATCACAGATAACGTGATTTAGGTTCCCTTACAATCTTGGTTTCTTATTGACTAGCAGTGGAAGCAAAATGATGAAACTTTCTTATGATTTTATGAAATAATTTGACGAGCTGGAAGTCAGCTAACTGTGAGTTGTAACCATCACCCATAGACATTCGAAACAACTTCGAACTGAACTCCACCTTCGAGCTTCAACGGAGAAGAAAGCAATGGACATGATTCTATAAGTTCCCTATAGCATAAGGGCACTTACGATCTGTTATATTTACACCGATATTTCGACGAAGTTGAACGTCAAGTGATAATTGCCATACAGCCGACGAGTCAGCTCGACATATCAACAACAAAAAAACCCGTCACGGGACCGTCCCCTAACACATGGACGTACTCTAAGAGTACGAGCGCGCCTTACAAGCGCAGCTATCGTAAGCGGCTACCGAAAGGCCATAAGGTCCGATGTACGTTGTCGATACCGCGTCGATAGCCCGTCGACCCGCCGATCTCCGCCCCCGGGACGATAACCTAGCGATATTCAATTTATTCTCCACGTATTATGTTATGTGGAAGGGTATGTTTTTAATACTATTAATTTATTGAGTCACTTCACATCTTTCCGCTATAATTATGTTCATGTTATCCACCCACCCATCCATCAGTTTATGGACATCTGTTGGACACCTGCTTCTACTATTTTCAGGCATTTTGACAGATCCTAATACTTCTGAATCCAACGGCTACCCTCCGATTTAAACAGGTCAAATGCCCTTAGTCCAACTTAGAGCACGCCCTCTGCTTCTTTTACCGACTCCACACATGACCAACTGCCCCACGTGATGGTAAAATGTCACCGTTGCCCACACGCACTAACAACACTGTCATGACAGAGACAATAAGAACTGTCTGTCAAACCCTCAGTCAGAATACTACAAACGTTTGTCGCTGGTTGCAACAAGACATGGTGATAGCTAGCCCATTGATACTTCCAAACTCAAACTTACAAACAAACAGACAAACAATTCGCAACACCACGACACGTCATACGGGTTAAGGTGATAACGTCAGCGGCTCCGGGTGAACCGAGGGTCGAGATAGCTGGACCACGTGGGCGATGTGTGCTCCACTGCCAGTGGAAAGTTATCTTGTACCTGACATTCATAAGTTTATCTAATGTGAGAGAACAACTTTCATTTTATCATCACAAGATGGCTCTTATTAAATCTCATGAGATATCATAATGAATAATTTAAAACGAGTTATGAGTATACCACATTTACTGACGGTAAATATAAATATACTACTATTGTCTGATCATTTATTGCGTGGTAATTAAATTAATCATATATATACTATACTCGGTGTAAATTCGATCTGGAATTTATTCGATAATTTTACAAGTTCCACGACGATGAATGAATAACGACGAAGACGAAGGAATGAATAAGTGCAGGATCATTGACTTTTATGACACCAGTTTAAAAAAAAAAGCAAGTCAATGGTCTGTCATTAAAAATGACAGATGACGCAACATCATAACAAGTGCCATCTACATTATTAAGATATGTAAATATTATATGTTATTTCCTATCACTATCAATAAAACGTTCAAGTAAATAATAATATGCACGAGGAAATATTAAACAATAATATTAGTAGTTCCGTTAAGTTTAATTATAAATACAGTAATGTCACGAGGAAACATTGGCCCGTAACTCACCTAATTGACTTCTTCCAATTACGACCATTGGGAAGTAACGATAGCCTACTGGTTTGAACGTTGGCCTCTCGAACAAGGGGTTCAAATCCTGCGGCGCGTACGAGGGTCAAACTGAAAGTTCTTAGAAAATCAAAAACTAAGTAAACTAACAAGTTATTGATTTTATTATAA
>DWJZ01000715.1:0-28836 GCA_018249125.1 Asbolis capucinus
TTTAATATCGTTCGGATGTGACGTAACTCTTGTATAAACTTGATTAAATTTCTGTTATTTATGTAATCGAATAGTCTTTGTAAATTTTTATGTATGCCAAAGATTTTGTTTTATGTAAAACTTCTGCAGACTAATTGATTTCAAATTCACTCTTGATAGTATCGGATGATATAATATAGATTGCGTGCACTAACATCGAATATTCCTCTACTCCTTCCTACATTGAGTGATTGACTAAGTTATATTATATTATGACTATTTTATATTATAATGAATACTCTACAAAACTTCATCGACGGACTCAGTCAGATTTATGCCCAAATTAATTGATTTTAGTTAAAGTTCAGTTGACTTCAAAAAAGGAAGATCCTTTTTAAATGTGTTGCGTCTTTCCTTTTTATTGGGTATACCGATTTTGATGATTCTTTTTGTACTTAAAAGCTTGTGCTTGTCTTGTAGTCCCGATTTGAGCGACATCTCTCGAGTAGTTTTTGAGTGATAAAATGAATAATAGCTTTTTTCTTAAATTTAGTGGTTATTGATTTTTATGTAATTAACTTTGACTAGTTTGATGTTTCTATTTTATTAAATTTCGGTGCAATTTGAAGTCGATTTATTATGGATGATATTTGTTGTCCCAGGTGCGGCCACTGCAAGCAACTGGCTCCTATCTACGACAAGCTAGGCGAGCACTTCGAGAAGGACGATGACGTGGTCATTGCCAAGATGGACGCCACTGTCAACGAGCTGGAGCACACCAAGATCACGTCCTTCCCCACCATCAAGCTCTACACTAAGGATAACCAGGTTTGTGATTGATTTTATGTATATATATAGCCGATAGATGATAATCGACTGACTGCCCTGTCG
The DNA here is from genome assembly GCA_018249125.1 of Asbolis capucinus. Lineage (NCBI taxonomy): Eukaryota > Metazoa > Arthropoda > Insecta > Lepidoptera > Hesperiidae > Asbolis > Asbolis capucinus. The sequence continues at coordinate 871 of DWJZ01000715.1, forward strand.
TCGGTGAACCTGATTACTGACAGAGATCTTGGTCAAATGGCCGGTTGGTGTAGTGGTTAGTGAATCTGATTGGTACACCGGAGGTCGTGGGTTCGATTCCCACCCACGACAAATTTTCTGCGATGAGCAGGAATGTTTGTTCTGTATCTGAGTGTAATAAAAATATCTATATAAGTATGTATTTGAAAGTATGTTTTATCAGTTATCTGATTTCCAAGAAAAATGCTTAGAAGGCCGTGTGTGGCTTGTCTTGAGATATTTATTCCACTTAGGTCGATGTCGATTTTAGACTATAATCTATAACCTGTCTCCCAGTAGGACTGTCTAGTAAGACTCACAATGTGATGAGTAGAGTCCACCATGCTGGCCAATTGCGGTGCGGTAGTACACGCGAAACTTTCATGGGGAACTCTCTGGAGTGCAGGTTTCCTCATGATGTCGTCGCGCATGCCAACTCTCCCATCCCGCAGACGATATATTTGCTGAAGGATAGAAAGTGGTTTTAAGTAGGTCGTTGAACTATAGTAAAATTCTTCAACCTTAACTGTACTGAATGATTATTGTATTACATTTATTTATTATTAATTTTATTATTTAAGTTTCCTTTACGTATATATGTTTTGTGTTATTATTGTGAAAAGTTTATATTTGTTTTTTTGTAATTCTTTTTTCTCTTGTGTTGTGTTAATTGGTATAAATGGTCTGTACCGTTCTAATTAACAAAAAATAAATAATTGATGTTCAAAGTAAGCCAACATCATTACTATTATGAAATCATTTCATAGGCTTGTGAACTGGAAAATGACATTCAACTTTCAGTTCCCTCGTTCGGCAGATTATTTTGTTTCAATTCTTAGATCGGTAAAGATTAGGAAAAGTAGCAGTTTGGAGAATTAAGTTTATGCCATAGATTGGTCAAAATTATGCATAAACAAATTGTATATCAGCATTTGGCCTGAATAATATTTTCAGAATGCTGATAAGATATTAAAACAATAAAAAATCAATTCAGATAACTTTTATTGTTGGTATATCAGTGATATGATTATAAAATTCAATAATGGTTTTTATAAGTAGAACATCCCATTGTCTTTGATAAAGTATTATAAAGATAAATTTTGTTATCATTGTAAACATTAACTGCATTAATCGTCATTTCATTTCCTGTCAAAAAAAGTTGTCACTAGAATTGGACAGGATTTTATTTTAGAGGTACACTAGGGTTTGCACGTAGCTCCGCCAGAATGGGTATGTTGTTAAACAGTAGCCTATATTTTAATCCGGATTACAATCTGTCTTTGTGTCAAATTTCATTCAGATCTGTTCAGTTAATTCACCAACTTCACAAATATATATATTATAATATTAGTATGAATTAGGATGTTACGTTGCTAACAATAAGTTGTGTTCCAGGTCCGTGAATACAACGGCGAGCGCACCCTGGCGGCGCTCACCAAGTTCGTGGAGAGCGACGGCGAGGGCTCCGAACCAGTGCCTTCTGTGGTTAGTATTTTATTCACACACGGACACACCAATCCCGCAAACAAACATGCTTGCACACGCATTTAAACATACATATACTCAAACACGCACGCTTCCACACACACACGATCGCACACATTCATTCGTGTTTGCACATTTACACATGTATGTAAACATAGTACATACAGCTTGTATGTGACATAATTGATTTCATGTTCTGATGCTATATAACTATTTTATATTATATCGGATTATTTCGATGACTTATGGTCGTTGAAACTGGTTGAAAAATGACCAGTTTTAGTCGAAGATTTGCAGCACTTCCTAAAAATACAGATAGCTTTAGTTTGACCTATGGCGAACACACGTTATTCAACACATAAATGTCCTCTTCTTAAACATATTTCCATACATTAATCTAAATGTTAACTATGTTTTAAAATTCGACAGAGCGAGTTCGACGAGGAAGAAGATCAAGGCAAGGCGAGAGATGAGTTATAAGCAGCTCGACTTCCATAGCGTAGTTATTATAGTCTATAGTCTTTGTACACTTAACAACTCTGCATTTGACTGTACTGTTAATGTTTATTATCTGTTTAAGGTCGTATTTGAATCTTCATATTTCTGCCATGAGTGCTGTTGACTGAAATCATCAAATTTTTCATACTAAATAATTTCAAGTCTGCTAATAATTAAAGTCTAATGGCGTTTATTATTGATATTCTGTTATGAATAATAAATAAAGAAATAAATACTCTTGGTTAACGTGATTGGATCTCTAACATTTCACTTAAAAGCATAATTTATTTCATAATATAAACAGCAGCGTAGCATATGTGAAAAATTGTGGGTATTTATAATTTCTGTATCATGATGGTTATTCTTTTACATTCCTTCTTCAGTACAATTTAACTTGTCGAACAAGCGGGAGCTGAGAGTGAAAAAATTTAATAATTTTTAAGTTTTATAACAATATTTTTATACCTTATTCATCACAAGAAATTATTTTATGATTATGACGGTATTTTTCTACATTGTTTTATAGTTTCGTTAAATTAATGTTTAATTGGTGGAGATGCACTTAAAACTTAATTTTTCTCGAAAAGTAAGTAATTTTGTTTGCCATTTTTATATCTGTCTATACTGTAAATAAATGTAGTGAATTCGCCAAACTCCTGTATGTATCTGTTGTGGATACAGAAATTGATAAATAAAATATAAGAAAAGTTCTTTGTTGTTTCAATTATCACCCTAATTTACTTCTAATAACAAATATGTAACAAAAATACATAGTACTGCTGGGAGTCAAACCTGTCACTCGCTTCACCGGCAGCGTCACTACCAATGATATAGAGCTGACTCATCAAAATGTGACAATTTATGAAAATTTACAGTTGGTGATATATCATTACAACATATCAACCTTTACAAGGTGATTATTAGTTGCTTCGCTGAAGGAAATATCTAGAGAAAACCTCTACCAATCCGCAATTGGCCACCGTGATGGCCTATAGCCTTGATGCACATTGTGCGAGGAGTAGACCTGAGCCCAGTAGTCTGACAGTTATGGATGGCAATGAGTACATGACAATTTATTCGCATGTTGCAAATAAATGAATCGAGTTTTATTACATAATCGATACTTCTCATTGCGTGTGCAAATGGGAATCTCACTAGTTATACAATTTAGAAAGATAACACAAGTTACTCTTATGTATTCATACAGCCCTATGAAACGTTTATCTCTGCCCCAAAGACACTTTTATTTAGTTACTAGCTGACCCGGCAGACGTTCTGCAACATATTTTTAAATTTGCTGCCCGCAGCTCCGAACAACAGCAATAGTAAGTAATGCGTTCAGTGTTTTCTAAAGTCTGTCTGAAAACTCCCAGTTGGCGAGACCTTTTCAACATTTATCGCAGTATTTCTGTTAATTTACATAAAAGTTAATAAATTATATCCCTAAACCTTCCTAAAGACTATTATAAAAAATCGTATAAAAGTCCGTTAGGTAGTTTTCGAGTTTATCGCGTCTAGAAAGACAGAAAAGGAGACTACTCTTCATAATAATAATAAATAATAAAAAAAAAACCAAATATTTGTTTAAACACGGCAGTAAAACTTCAACAGACAAATGAAAAACAAATCGCAACAAGATTAATACCGCGCTCTGTATAGATTAACAAGCATACATTTAAAAAGGTGTAAGAGGAAATGGGTAGAAAATTAACAACACCATTTACACGATATTATAATTTATTATCTTATTAAATATAACGATTAAAACATAAAATAACTCTTTTAAATAATTAACATTAAGCTTGTTCTTTTTATAATTATCACATTAACACCAAAAGACCATTTAGAGACAGAAAGTGGAATGATATAGTACGACAAGCAATTTGAAGGCAAACGAGTCGAGTCTCCGACAATAATTAATAAAATTAAGACTATATGATACTGTTTACCTTATTTGACGGTATTTTTTGTGCATGAGATATATTTTTTAAACCATTTTCACTACAAAATCTTCAAACAGGTGCTTTAGCAATTCCTCTATGATAATAAGCTCATACAATACCGTTCACTTACAATTTTTTCTTAAAAATTAACAGAAAAGAAAATACTCACTAAAAATAAACATTATCTTCTACAGATGAGTCCCTTAGTAGGTATAATTAGGCAATGATACTTGAAGAAAATTAAAATAACCTTGAATTAAGTTAATAATAATAATTTTAATAAAAAATTAAAATACAGTATGTAGTAAAGAATTACATCAAGATATAAAAAGTATACTAATAACGATATTCCTTTATTGATTATATATGACTCGTTCGTGGAAGTAAGTAATAGTAGATACAGAGGAGAGAATATATGTATTACTTTGGTACTCAAGTACCTTAATTTGGTTAATATTAAGGTAACGGACTAATGTTTACTATATAAGCTACAATGATTAACAGTTTACAATTAACCTGAATATTTAGCAGGCGGGATTCAGAAACCTTTACATCGAGTGACCAGGCGATAAACTTGGGTGTAATTAATAGATCTTTTGCAAAAATATGTCAAAATGCAAGCCAGTGACAAAAAAAAATAAAGTACCGAAGCACTTCCCACGATTTAAATAATAAAGTGTTGCGATAATAATCGCATAAAAAATATCATAATATAAAACAAATATTTATCACATTCAACGCCGCTCTTCCTCGAATACTATAAAACCCTATTCAGAATTACATGAGGCTGTAAACACCAAATGATTTTGTTATAAATGCTCCCGTGGTCTCTTCAAGTCTACACGATTTATATAATAATGATTCCTAACCTAATGTACATACATATATCTAAAGGTGCGTCATAACTGCAGTATTGTAAAGCGGCACATATTAAATTATACAAGTTTTTCTTTGGTGGGCAACCCCATACATTTGATTTTTTTTCTTACTATTGCAAATCCAATTCGTTTGAATCAATGTTTCTAACGACATTACATGTCTGATAATTTCAAATTCATTATTATGTTTGTTTTCAAAGATATAGCTTTAACTAATAAGTAATATATAATAGGTGTGCATTTTATATATAAAAAAGCATATTAATCGAAATGTTAAGTAATCTATGTGTGTGTGCCAATCTACGATACTGTGTAGTGTAAGAACGACCTGTTTCATTACATACACACGTATTTTTGCACTCACAATTCTTATTTCATTGACAATAAAAAAAACATGATTCCTCAGAAACATTTTATAAAATGTACAAATGCAGAATACACTCAGAATTGAGTATTTATGTGTATGTATAACTTTGCAAGTCACCTAAAATATGTGTGTATATAAACGTACCTCGCGACACCGCTTGCGTATAACCGACGATACAATACAGTGCTGTATTCTGAAGCTCCATAGAGGCTGTTATAGTCTGTTTTTTTCATCTTGCGATATTTTGTAAACAAAAACCGCCTAACTCATAAACACGGTTTGTTACACACGTAATGTTTTGGTTACTAAAAAAATGTGATTTTGTTAATATTATGCTGTTAAAATTTATCTCTAGTCTTTGCAAGACAAACTCTACAGCATTTTGAAGGTTTGAGGTTATGTAGAGATGAAAAAACAGACTATACCTTATTGCGTTAATCTTAAGGTCTACAATCCCGTGGCAATAGCGCACCGTCAATAAATAAACAATAAGTTTTTATTGTTATACCGTATTTCTGTATGCCTCTTTATTTAAGCTTAACTTGTTGAAAATTACATACAATAAAATGACGAATTCACTCATTAACTTTATTAAAGTAATGAATTATTTAAAGTTGAACTCAATTGAATAAATTAATTCATTAAGTAGAAATAATCTCGCCAAAGACGCATCAAAATTGGCATTAATAATTCGTAAAATAAAACAAGTCCGTGAATATAATAAATACGATAAAATACTTATTCTTATAAATAACACAACGAAAATTGATAATACTACGAACATTGTAAATAGGTGTTTTTTTTGAGATACGTAGAAATGGGTATAATACAATAGAGTGATGAAAAGTTCCAAAATCAAAATGACACAAATTATTAACTATTAATTCGTTAGTGAAATAATGATTAAATTACTAATTGATTTTTAATTAATTAATAACAAATTTATGTTTCTTTTTAATTTTGAAAGTTTGAGGATAATTTATTGTTTTTACTGTCAAACCATAAACTTGATGTTAAACGGAGTTTGTCATGACTATAATACGTCATAATATGGGCATATGGTCATATATTGAGGTCGGAGGGGAGATTTTATATACAAAATTCACTCATTTGCTTGAATGAGGTCATAACTGTAACTATAATATCATCACAGATACGTTACTATGACCATAACTTGGGCATAGACAGATGATTATTGTAGACGAAGAATAAGTGCCAAATAATGCATATTTAAGTGGATGTATTATTCGTTTCAAAGAGATATAATAAATTCGGCTTCCAGTATTCTTGTTCTAGTCGAACCTTATACCCATCCTCGCACTACAACCCTAACCGGAGGGTTGCATTGCACGGGAGGGGGATTTGTGCCTCATTTTATATTTATAACCCATCATAATTTTTAATTCATAAATTCTAGATACAATGTTCACAGTAAACAATCGGTCAGTTTAAAATATTTCAAATTTATCTACAAAAGCAGGCACCAGTCAATGAGTACCTTCCCTAGCACAGCGTAACTTCCGTTGCGGTAATTCGATGCCAATACATTAACTATATTATAGCACTAGTACGATATGAGCATAGCAAAATTTACAAAGAAAAAAGTATTGAGAATCTTTTCAATTCATAATAATTATTGTCCACGATTAATTTTATGTTATATGAACGGTTTAAAGTTGACCTTCTGTTCATCAGAATAAGACTTAATTTCCCTTTGGATATAATTGAGAGATATCCTTGCAGTTTTGCTATGATCACAGCGTGTGTCCGTTACTATTTTAAACTTAGGAAAAATGGTCTTGAATACACCAATAGCAGCATTAAAAAAATGGTAACATCTGTTATAAATTAAATATTATTTTTAAAAATCAGCCAAGATGTCCAGAGAGTGATCGAGCTACAAATATTTATATGGTGAATTTAATGAATAATGTATGTATGTGCGGGTAAAGTAAAAAAACTCCGATAGCGTGATTTAGATTTGTGACGTCACTTTACTTAGTGCACCATAGTTGACTTAGTGCGCCATAGTTGACTTAGTGCGCCATAGTTGACTTAGTGCACCTTAGTTGACTTAGTGCACCATAGGTAACTTAGTATACCATAGTTGACTTAGTGCACCATAGTTGACTTAGTGCACCATAGTTGACTTAGTGCACCATAGGTCACTTAGTGCACCATAGTTGACTTAGTGCACCATAGTCAGGCAAAAACAATACCTTACTAATTAACCGTCAGTAATTTTAATGGTAAATATTGTGAAGTACCTCAGTCCGCAGCTATGCTGTCAAGTTTACAACGTTTCTGTCATTATTTTGTCTATGGATTTATCCAAAGAGTATTATCAAAAATGCTATGACAATAGGGTAAGCCTATGGTGAATTCGAGACCATAATTATATTAATCCAATATAAACATAATAAACGTAATATATCTAGTGGGTCGAGACGCGGAGGAGCCATATCGAAGGGTAATGGAATTTAACACTTCCGTTTCATTTACACTGTAAGGCTCTGGTACTTTTGGGCATTAAATACGTTACATACATCTTATTAATAATTTAGCGTATTAATTATGACGTTATTTTCACATGGAAGAAGTCTTGTTAATAGTTTAGCGCATTAATTATGACGTTTTTTACATGGAGTAAGTTTAGTACGTTTATTGAGTTTTCTTTCGGTATTTTATTGTAATATAAATAATACCAGTTGCTAACATTATCAGAAACTTTTGCACAAAACTCTATTGACGTAAACATTGGTGATTAACTTCTTTTACTGTATTTATTAACGCAATAAATTCTGTACAACAAGAAGTTCTTAAATTCTTGTCAGTTTGTCTGTGCGTTTGTTATCGCAAATCTTAGGAACAGTTTCACTGATTTAGACACCATTTTGGGGTTATTGCAAAAATATTGAACAATTGTATTACAAATGTTTTCGAAATAAAATATTATCATCAATATATGCAATTCCGTCATTTTTCATTTTTCTAATATTGGTACTACACAGATATTCCAAGTCAATACAAGACAATAAAATAACATTAAATTCCATTATCCATCAATATGTCAACGTGATAGTTTAAAGCGCGAACCTAGAATCCTGTCCATCCTTGGTGATCTGGCGATGGCGCGGCGTGGCGGCAGGCTGGGCTACGGTGTCCCCGGCACTGGGCAGCGCGTCCGCGGCGGCCGCGCGCTCCGCTAGAAACTTGTCGAAATCACTGCTTGTGACGCTCTCTTGAGCGCCGTTTGCTTCACACGACGCCTGGAAACAATGTTCAATCAAAATTTTAGATTTCTAAATTTCAGTAACTGCCCTCGTTTCATTTCATATACATATGTAAAGACTGTAAGATGATTTTCTTTATATCGACATTTATTATTTATTTACGTCAGTATTGCCACTTACCATCAGGTAGAGTCATAGTCAAGCACTAACTTAAAGAATATAAAAACAAGTAACAAACCTCCTTTGATAATTGTAAATCTAACAAAAAGTGAACCAAGTGTCCGAAGTGTAATACAACAATAAAATTAAATAAAACAATCATAAAATACATAATAAAGCGACAGTAGTGTTAATACGCGTGCGTGCAAAGACAAACAAACAAACAAAATAATAAACAAAAAATATCAAACACACCTTCTCTTGAGCTAACCAAGCGGAAATCTCATCAAACTCCCTCTGATCCATCCCCGTAGGCTGTCGAAGGTAAATTATAATAACATAAATAAAAAGGAAGGAATCAATATCAAAAATATATATAAAAAAGTTCATAGATTTATACAAAAGAAAATAGGGGAAAAGATATAACAGTATATGTATAAATTATATAACAAAAGCTTATATTGAAGACATTTTAATATCTCTTAAGTAATATAGTTAAAATCGGTGCAAATTCAATCTGGATTTTTTTCTGTACGAAATTGACAAGTTTGTCGACATTGACAAGATCGAATAAGCACCGTTGATAAAATTTACAAGATCGAATTCGCAGCGTTGATAAAATTTACAAGATCGAATTTCTACTGTTGACAAAATTTACAAAACTCGATAGGTGACCAGTAGTGGCAAATATTTCAAGGCAGTTTTTGTGCTTTGGAGGGCACGTAATCGTCGGTTTGTTATTGTCGTCAGATTTCTGTCGTTAAGCCTCGTCGAAGGCCTTCTGCTAAAAACATTCTAATGTTTGATCCACTAAGTCCTCCATCAATCCGCATTGGAACAGCGTGGTGGAGTATGCTCTAAGGCACCTAACCCAGTTACAAGAGACCTGTGCTCATTAGTGGGCCATTACCATTGATGGCATAATAATTGAAGTTATACTATTAAAAGCGGGTCTTTTTCACAGACAATATGGTTAGTAGTATTTTACGCATTTAACAGGTACCCACGATTAATGTAATTTACATCGTAAGTACCCGTAACGGTTTTAAAATGTTTAGAATGTACGTCGATGTAATTTTAAAGCCCTTTGATTTGTGCTTGTTCTACGCACCAGTGGCAATGGGGCACGTTGGGCAGCGACGGCCAGGCTGCCCGCTGCTTGCTGTTCCGCACCATCAGCATAGCTGCTGCCGCTGAAAATAGAAAGAAATCAAGTTTGTTCAGGAGTTAAGCATATTATCATTAAAACAGTAGAACAATTATATTTTTTTTACTAAGTATATAATAGTTTTATATTTGGTAATGACGAGCTTCCATACAAAAATTTATGTATACCTTATTGTAACGCTCAGCTTTTTCGCGATGAAAAGTAACGTATATTCTTTCTTAGGCTCTACTGCATCATCCATACGGTCTCAAATTTATATAATCCTTTTCAGTAGATTAGTGCGTGAAAGCGTAAAAGACAGGGTTAGGTTTCAACCTTATTTTTGTGATTGGTGAATTTTAAAGATATCCATTTCAATTTATGTAAGACTAGTATCGGCTCGAGGCTTCGCCTGTAGCTTGACAAAAAGTAGCTTATGTGTTATTCCACACTATAATCTATCCCTGTACCGAATTTTATTGTAATCCGTTCAGTAGTTTTTGCGTGAAAGCGTAACAAACATAACATTTCTAGGATTTACGACTAAATAAATTTAGCGATAGTTTAAAATCATACCCGGTCTTAGTGTTCTCATATGTGACGTTCCTTGACTGCGCAAACATATCGAACTCGTCTTTAGAGCTGCCAGGAGACTTGTCCACCTGACTCTCCGTCACACCTGGAATCGTATAATGAAATCATTAAACACGTCACATTTTTAAGACAATGTTCCAATAAGAAAATATGGGCTACGTCTGATGTAAATTGATTATTATTAAGAAAAGTAACTAAAGCAAAATCATTTTGACTTAGAAACCATTTCACCTCAAAAACAGCGTTATCTTGTCCTATGGTGATCAGAAAACTGATAAACATACATATATATTGTATAGATATTTACAGAACAAACATTCCTGGCCATCACAGAAAAGTTTGACCTGAGTGGGAATCGAACCCACGACCTTCGGTGCAGCATTCAGATTCACTAACCACTACACCAATCCGGCTGTCGAATACTTACTGAGTTTAGCAACATCTGGTACATCGTCGCTGAGGTCGATAAGCGCGTCGTCATTGTGTTTTGTGGCTGGAAATAAAAAAAAACAATCACACCAGATATCCTAAGAATAAAAGTACTTTACAAATTTATTTAAACAATTAACAAAATCTGTAACAAAATCTCATAAATACAAAAGGGGTAATTCTATGTACTCAAAGGCGTATGAAGTCGGCCAATCTGCACTTGGCCAGGGTGGCGGACTGTGGCCTGCGCCCCTCTCATTGTGAGTGTAGACCCAAGCCCAATAGCGGGACAGTTATGGGTTGAAATAATGAAAGATGAATCTCTCTGTAAGCGACATATGAAGTTCACTACTTATATGCAGAATTAATATTTATGGGCCATGTAGAGAACTCCGATAGCGTGATTCAGGTTTCTGTAACGTATTGTGCAATGTCACCGCAATAATTCGGCCACCGTACAAGAATGGGCAACAACAATTGTTGCCTAGCAACCAATATCGATCACATATGTAACAAACATTGTTTTCTCAGCCGAATTCTACATTATAATATTACTAGAAATTGCGCTCGCTTCGCTTCGAAAGAAGATTTATCCAGATAGTTTCAGAGTTGCCATACTAACTTTAACCTATCATCCCATGGGAACAAAGCAGTTTTCTGGGATAAAAAGTATCCTATAACTATTGTCCTTACATAAGCGATAAATATCCTTACATAAGCCATAAGTATGGCATTTTATTTAAATTGGTCTATTGGTTTCGGAGTTGCCATACTAATTTTAACCTGTTATCCTGTGGGAACTAAGCCATTTTCCGGGATCGGATTTTAAAGTATGATTATGCCAAGTTTCATCTTAATCTATCCAGTAGTTTTTATGTGAAGCTCAGGCAGGCAGACTATATCGATAACAAAATCTCATTCTCCAAAATTTTCAAAAAATACTCCTCTCAAAATTTCTCCTCTTATCTCCTCCAAAATTTTCAAAAAATATTTCTCTCCAAATTTCTCCTTCTCTCCTATGATTATAGATTCCAAATTCCTCTCCTATGATTATAGATTTTAATAGTATATACTTACGGGAATCGTTGACCCCGGGCACGCCCATAGCCGCGCCGAGTATCGCCGAAGGCGTTGCGCCCCCAGTTACAGCATTCCTGGTACATTATAATACATGAACACAACGTCGCAATGTCAATAAAAATCGACGGGACCCCACCGGGTCGGGTTCTACTTATGATAATAATGTTTGATGGTTAAACGTAACCTGAATATTACTATTCTATTTCTTAAACATGCAAGCCATGGTATATTTCACTGAAAATTATTTTACCAAATCATTGTGGTACAACACGTGGACTTAATACATTCATTCCCATTGAATCTCTACATATCTAAATTACTTATATAAAGAGATATCTAAAATATATGTAGACAGCTTGAGTTCGAATTTGAGACCATCTTGTTGCATTTATTTCATTTATCCTTTATTGACCACAATAAAATATCATGCTACAATGGCGAGTTTACAGTGAGACGGAACTACAGTTAGGGCAATATATTTTTCAAATATTTTAAGCATTCGTACATACACTGTTTATTAAAAAGCACCTAACAGTCCCACCGAGTAATAAATGAGTCAGCAACCTGTTGTTGAGGAACCGCTTGTGTCTGAGCAGCAGATTGTGCAGGCGATCGTTGACGAGTAACAGGTCGGCAGTGAGCGGCGCGCCCGCCAGCCGCGCCACCAGCGCTGCCACGCGCTCCTGCATCGCCGCTAGCGTGCTCGCCAGTTCCTTAACAGACAAACACATCATCATCCTGTTATATTATGAATGCGAATTTGTGAGGATGAATAGTTATGTAAGTGGATAGACAGACAGATGAAACTAGTGGATGACTGTTTGGAAGTTTCATGTAAACGTGTCTCTTTCATGCAACCCCGACCTACTGAAAGGATGTAAATAACACAGGCACAGATACAGAAATTTGGTAAGGTAGAGTGTAAAATGGTTCTGGAAAAACAATAAGGCTACTTTTTATCAATCCCCGGATGGAAAGTTATACAAATGTGAAATATACGTTGTCGACGCCACTTTGTATATACCTAACTGATCAGTTGAAACTACGTTGTATTCGTAGACCACAAGTTTTAGTATCTTTATAGATTGGGAGGGTGCGAACATAAATGCAACCAATGTAATTTAAACACTGATTTTGTAATGAGGTAAAAGTGTTGTAAATAAAATACGTCCTATTGATATAAAACACTAAACTTCATCCTCAAACGCGCAATTATTATTTATTCAAAGTTGCTGTAACGAATTCTTCTTAAAGTTAAACAAAGGCAACAAATCCTTTCTCGGCAAAAAAAAACCGTTTTTTTATTTACAATCACAACTATGTATCAAACTCATATCTACTTTTGTGCTTAAGATAATCTGCGTCTCTACTTTTTGCCATTAGCATGTCATAACAGCTTAGAAACAAGTTTCAAACTCACGTTGAGTAGTTCGATGTCACTGTCGTGATGCTGGGCGGGCGGCTGGGCGGTGAGCTCGTTGAGCATGTCGTTCATCACCGCCATGTTGCCATCCACCACCGACAGGTCTGCTCGCAGCTTGCTCGTCTGGCTGTCGGATAGAGTCACCTGAAATACAAATAAGTAGTGTAAAATACTTTTTTTTTTCTGCATTGTATTGTTGCTTACTACTCTTCTTTTAGAACCAATCATACTTTAAAATCCATTTAAACTAACTTGGCTTGGCTGTGTCCTCGTGATTGAGGAACTCTTGAACATCCAGATTTACGTTACGGATTAGTGGAGGGGTTAGTGACCAACCAAACGATATAGCTTTACGCTTACGTTTACGTTTTCTGAAGCAGTCACTTTAAACCTTGTTGCTTAACCTTTCCGATTACTTACAATTCACAAAGCTGCTGGAATGAGACTTATGAGGACTCTTAGGTGTTTTAAGATTACGTTCCTTTATTTCATTATAGATGAAACCTAAATGTTAAACTCATATACTCACAGTGCCAGTAATCTGTTCCTGTGTAGGTCTGCTCGGCGACCCAGGTGCCACGACGGCACGCTGCGGCGACCCCACCACCGGTTCCACACCATCCGGTACGCTCTGAAATACATATATCATATCGTAACCGGCTCGAAGGACCACGAAGGACCAAGAATTCGTACTTTAATTCGTAAAATACGAATCGTTCTAAAATAGCTAGAATATTAATCAGTTAGAAAACACTATTGGGACATGGGAGCTAAAAATAAAATATGATATCTTACTCTCATTGGAGTGAAAATTGGCGCCATTGCATCTAGATCCGTCATCGGGAACTCGACACCCTTAGTGCGAAGCTCATTGTAAACTTGCCCCACACCCTGAAATTAAATTCGCCTTTTAAATATCAATCCACGTCACAAATACACAGAACACACATGCACAAACGAATAATATGCAAGATGTATTCCCGAATGGAAACTATTGATCATAATTTGCTTTGGCGAACGAAGATATCATGTGAAAACTGGGGAGTTTCTCATAAATTTCTCGAAGTACCAATACGCACTTGACCAGCGTGGTGGACTATAGTGCGATGGGGTCATAACCCCATCATATTATGAGAAAATACCCGAGCCCAGTAGTGGTACAGTTATGGGCCGCAATGACTTTTTTTACATATTACACGTTAATATGCTTGACTACAACCCCCGATGGTAAGCACGATTCCCGAATATACAAGGGTTACCCGCTGCATTTTCTATTTCTATGCAATTATCGGTTATAAAGCAGTCGTAAATACAGTTAAAATGTTCAAACAAGACATAAAACCAAATCGTTATTGCCTTGGAAAATACAATGTAAACAAATCTAGGACTAGTATTACTTCAGTAATTTTTATGAACAGTTACGATAAACAAATATGCCTTTCCTGATTTAAGAGGGCGGATGAATGTACGTGTGCTTGCAGTTCTGTGAGATCGACTGAGACATTGTAATTTGACATTTTTAAATTGAAATTCTATTTCATTTTGACATTTTTCATTTAAGTTTGAAGTATATTTTATTGTCTTTTTTTACTTGTTTTGTTTTATTGCCTTAATTTAAAATTGATAACATTTTTTTTTATTGTGTGATATGTGTTTATTATTTCATATTATGTCATAACAGCTAGTGGATATTTAAATCCGTTCTGTTTAACAATAATAAACATACACATAAATACCCATATTTTACTTTTCTCTTGTGTAAATATACACCTGAGCCATATGTTATTAATTATAATACAAAACATTCAATGAATTAAAAACCACGAATTATGCACACAGGCCAACAAAATCAATCTTTTTGCTTTTCACAAGAACCGTTAAGTCCTTAGAATTGTCTATCGTAATCGTAAAAGAAACTTGCAACAATGGCTGCCCTTGATATCGTTGTAACACAATACGTACACCATTCATGCTTATCGAACGGAAGATTGCAACGAGAATACGCTGCGATACTGTTGTTCAACTAGACTGGAGGTGTTTTTATACCGACCGAAGGCATGCGACATGGCGATAACAAAAGCCACCGACGGCTTCACCCGGCCTCCGAAAGACAAAAGCGCTCATATAATTTTGCCACTAGCGGTCACACATCCCCCTACGAACCGTGCCCGCTATTTAACGTTTTTGATCGCCTACAATCGAAACAAAACGGCCAGCTATGAACGCTTCAACAAATTACAACGTACATCACTAAATACATACAAACAACACCCAAAGCCCAGAACAACTGTTAACTGTAAAATGTCATTCAACTGTCAGAATATCTACTACGTGAATCGAATCCGGGAACCTTCGTTTCCGAAACAAGTAATTGACAAATAAACTATAAGACCTTTCGAAACAATGAAATCTCTACATTGAATGACACATGAATGTGAACATCCTGTAATCTTCAAAAGATAATATCGATTAAATGTTATCGATATTATCAAAACAAAATGATAATAACAAATACAATATTTCGACGGCTTTAAGACCTACGCTAAAATACGATGACAGATTTATGCAATGACCCGTGCGAAGTATAATCCAGTTTAGTTTCGTTTTGGTTTGCGTTATTCATAATTTTTTATGGCTAGTAAACCTGACTACTAACCCACGCCGGGTTCGATCCACGGCCAAAACAAAAAATATCTTTATAATAATATTATGATATTAATAATAAACTTTATTTCGGACCAAGATCCATAATTGTGTTAGTAGAAATTAGTAGTTAATAACAATTTGACCTTTAAACTGAGTTAGTCTAAATAATAACAATAATAATAATCACCAGAATTCAATTATAAAATAAATTACAATACAATTACAAATCACAATGCATGTCCCGTCGCAAATTTTGACCAAAAATATTGTAAGGTACAATCTAGACGGGATGTGATCATTAATATAAGTATGTATTTAAAAATATAATATGTATGTTTGATTCTATTCTCATCATAGTACAAACTAATGCTTACTTTGGGTTCAGATGTCCCGAGTGTGCTTTGTGTTGAGTATTTATTAATTTATTTATTACAATTTTGTATTTTTTACGGATAGTTTCCGTTATTGGTATTTTTGAGCATTTTCATACTTCAAGAAGATGTAAAGCCGTCTACGTGTTTTAGTATTAGATAAGCAAACCATATTGGAAGCGTTAGAATTATTAAAAAAAACTCCAGCACATGATTGACCACTCATGCTCCAATCCGCAACGGATTAACGTGGTCGATTATGTCCTAATTAATACTTAGGGCAATTAATGATTACATAAATCAGTCCTTAGTACAGTATGTTTAAACAAATACTGTACTTACGAGCAATTTATTAGCATTAGGAGGAGTAATGGCCCACTATGGGTTGAAGCGAAATTTCCGTAAAACTTAAATACTAAATTTACTCTGTAACTGTATCACAAGCGCACATTAGGTTTATTGGTCCGTTATTAATCAATTGATGCTTCCGCACCAATAGAGGAATAACAAACGCGTTGTCATTTAGACCAATTGATGTTATTGACTTTCAACACTAGAATTTAGCTAAGGTCCGTTTTTCGATTCGTATCTATTTTTACAAACTAAATTGTAGATGATAAAGTCATAGTTTTATTATAAAATCGTCACATTATATGTTTAGTACACTAATATCTTGGGCCGTAACAACTTTTCAATATCATAGTACAAGAGTTTTGTACAAATAACGGAGAGTTACATAAAAATCAAGTTTTTAATTATTATTTTGGCAATTTAAAATTGATTACGAGATTTGTACTGTTGAAAAAAACAGATAAAACGTATGCGTCATTGAAATTCTAATATTTTAACCCATTTTATAGTTAAAGAAGAAACCCGTATACTGGATCCTTTTCAATTCCCCAATTTCCCAAACAATATGATTCCAATAACGTAATGTCTTTTTTTGATAATGCCTCGCAGAAATACGAGAATCTAATTTATTAACTATAAACGAATTTACTTTCTTTTTTTACGGAAAATTCTATAAATGACTTTGAAATTAAACTCTATTCACAGTTCGTCACATTTCCATGGTCCTAATAAAATAATAGCTTTAATTCATTATCACAGCACAAAACTTCACAAATAACAAGAAAGTGCTTAGTCACGTTGACCAACTGCGTAATAGCAGACTTCACACACCTTTGAAAACTTTATGGGGCCTCTCAAGTATGCAGGTTTCCTCACGATGTTTTCCTTCAACGAAGCAAGTATAATGAATTTGTAATCCTAATATTATAAATGACAAAGTTTGTAAAGATAAATTAATTTATTTTAATTGTTTCACGCTAAAACTGAACGGATCAGAGTGAAATTTGGCAGAGAGATAGATCGTAAGTCTATCATAACAGATAGGATTCTTCCTCCACACATCGTGCGAGCGAAGACGCGTGCAAAAGCCAGTACGATATGTTCGTATTGACAACAGATTTGCATGCAGAATTAGAACTCGAGATTAATACAAACAGCGAGGTTATACATACACATAATTTGCCTTGTAAAATATATCACCTTTAGCAATTGGCATAACTTAAAGCTATAATTAAATTTGCAACTCCAGAACACATTTAATTACCACTGCAGCAATTGTTAATTGACTCTCAGTGCCGACCTCTGATATTAAATTAGATCAAGTTTCATAACACGAAATAAACGAACAATACTCAAAGATGCTAAATCATTAAGAATATGAATACCAGAAATAAAACTGAATATCTCAACAACATACATATTTCAATGAGTAAACTAAAACAGTATACACACAGATACATACCGTTATCATCATAATTATGTGAAATGAGTCATGTTGAATATGTCTAAATATGTTCATAAGTATATATGTAGTGTTATAAGCATTTTAATCGGATGGGCATGATACAATTCCTAAATCCAAAATAGGCGTACAAAGTAATTCGTATAAACTTTTGTTATATGTTAACTCACAATAAGTCTACTGTATATGAATATGACAATGACTTTGAATAACAGAAAATATAAAATAACACGTTCATAAACATGTAGCCTATATGTTATTTCAGACTCTTAATATATCTCCGTGCTGAATTCAATCAGATCCGTTTAGCAATTTTTACGTGCAAGACGATCAAACCTCCATCCGTGCATTCTCACAAATATTAGTAATAAAATAAATTGGATTTGCCGCTTTCGTCATATTCATGTCGGCGGCTATTAGCTGACTATTTACTACCGGCTTACGTCAATACAAGCTTTATTGAAAATATTTAAAAACAAAAGCTTTAATTATAGATCCATAATACAAAGAAATACACAAAATTTCATAGCTGTATTGTTAACCGTTGAAGAGTTCCCTTGTCTGGAGCTAATCCCGAACGTAGTATCAGGTCATCCTTGACATAAAAATGCATTGTCATCAGGATGAAAACTTTAGCCAAAATTTCCGCTTCGTAAGAGGTAGTGGGTCTAATTAAGCTTGCAAGATTTGACCAGTAACAAACTAACATAATAATATACAGACATACACTGCAAGTTAAATAAAATCTAAAAATTCAAAGTGATGTCAAAGCTCACCTGTAATTCTGGTTGGTTCTGGAAAGCGTCGGCCCAACACTGGATAAGGCTCAACACCTTTTCTTGCACCACTGTTGGGGGATCATTTTTAGGTCCGATAAGTTTAACCTGAAAATTTTTATCATAAATAAAAATTTAAGAAGCTTTTTTCCGCGAAGACGTCTGCTATTTGTCCCCCCTAGAAGTCGATATTTTAAAGACATTAGAACAAATATTGATTTGTCATCAAACATATAAGTTCTTATACAGGGTGCAAATTCGATCTGGAATATTTAATAACAAACCTAGAGCAACCTGTAACAAACAGGAAATTAAACTTTTTCTTGTTTTATCAGTTGTTAACTCTTTTGTTCCATTACATTTTAAAAACTTTTACTAGTAAATCATAATACGTGCTTAGTGAGAAATGCATAAAGTGTATTAAAACGAAAATCAATGAATTATAAAAGTATACAACAAAATATTTCAATAGATCGAGAGGTTATTGACTTCTTCATAAAATTAAGGATGTCAGAGTATGAATTTGTGTATAATGTTGTGAATTGTAATTTTTGTGTGTAACTGGTATGACTATATTTATTTGTAGTTTGTACTTATTCTTTAATCAATATTTAGTTTAATAACTAATTTTAAAATGAGTAGTTTAGTGGAAAAACCCTAATTTATGTAAGTCATTGAAAACCCTACAAAGATTTTTTATGGTTTGTTTACATTTATTCTGGATCGTAGTAACACCAAATATAGACTTATATAGATGATGAAGAACTTCTATACATAAGAAGAACATTCTTAACATTTCTTTCCAGCAACTGGCTGGGAAACATGTATTCAATGCCCTTTACTAAATTTAGTAATATTCGGCCCCAAAACGAAACGGAAACAATAACATAATAATAACCATATTACCATAACTGCTACTAAAGAAAAAATTAGCAACTGTATGGAAATTTACTAGCATTTTTATAAAAACTAAGTATGTTGGCCGGGTAGAGAAATTTATC
Source organism: Asbolis capucinus (assembly GCA_018249125.1). Lineage (NCBI taxonomy): Eukaryota > Metazoa > Arthropoda > Insecta > Lepidoptera > Hesperiidae > Asbolis > Asbolis capucinus. The sequence continues at coordinate 20,732 of DWJZ01000715.1, forward strand.
TATACTATATCCTCCCTCCGTATTCAAATAGAACAATTGTATGTCTGGTCCTTAAGTCAATAAGTTACCATATAAATGAATCATTCAGAGAATCTGCCAGTGGATTTCAATTGCTTGTAATAATGAATAAGCATTATATTGGAACAGATGAAGCTTTCATATAGTAATATTCATAGCCCATGGTTTTATCGTAAGCGATAAGGAAAGTTAAGCAACGGCGGGCGCGGTCAGTACGCCACCACCAGTGGCAAAAATGTCATGAGTGCTTCCATGGTTCGGAGTGCATGTAAAACCATTGGTCCTGTTTATCATTACATAGCAATTGTTAAATGGTATCAGGGCAACATAAAAACTTCTGACATTTTTTTGCCACTAATCTGTCCACCATTTCATATTGGAGCAGTGCAGTAAAGTATGCGCTATGTCTCATAATTGAATGAGAATTTAATGTTATTATAAATTTTCTATATATAGGCCTTTCAAAAAGTAACATAAGTTACAAGTACCACATAACTACAGTAATTGAATCACACATAACTTGTTATACTCACTATAATCCCTAGCAATAATTAATAGAATTTATCAATATCAAAGTGTTATTTCTCTATTATTATATAACGAACGGCAGACAAGGCAAACCATGGTAAATGGTAACCATAGAAGATATGAATATTATCTAACTCAAATCTAATCTAAGAAAACAAATAAATATATTATATTATTAATTATAAATACATTTTTGCTATTCAATCATTTTCAATAACATTTAATAAAATTATTTGAAATTTAAAAAGTATTGACCTTATAATAATCAGTCAATCCTATACCTAGATAACATCATAATGATTGAGTAGACAAATTTGATAACTGTAGTATTAATATACAAACTATGAGACATATATGTAATTTGCATACACATTTTACTATGGTTTAAAGTATAGTACAGGTAAGTAAGTACAGTAAAGATTTTTAGTATTATACATAGGTATGAACTATGTGTTTTTACATGTGTTTCTATCCAAACAAACCAGTCACAGAATACATTAGTATTCAATTGGATGTGACATCATTTAAAAATTACACCATATTTTTTCTGTATGTGGCAATGTTTTATTACTTATATGTCTGTAGATTGTTTTTAAATACATTTTATATAATGTTACTTGCAGTAGACTTTGCAACCCCACAAATTTTCTGGTGCATATTGTTGCACCAGTTCACAGGTCACATAAACAGATTTACTTCAATTATGAAAAAACCTATCTATAATTATTGACATCAATCTATTGCCTGCCTTGTCTAATAATAGATGTTTGTTTTTTTTATATAATTTTTTGACCTATTGAGCCAACCTACCCATTACTTTATTTCTACTTTAAATTTCTTTGTTTTTGTGCTTTTATTAAATTTTATTGCATAAAATTTTTTGTTAACATAAAATTGCAGAATATTTTATTGCTGCAATCCCTCAGTATTTTTCTTACTTACAAGGATATTGGTAAAGAATATAACAAATAACAAAATCTTTATTTCAAGTAATTTAAGTGTTTATATTATGACTGTAACTCATTTAGCACCAATTACAGATCACATATATCTATTCATAACAGAATGACATGTACATTGTGAATGTTTCATATTTTAAAATCATAGTAATATAATATGGTTCTTTACGGTAAGATGGATATTGGTTATATTTCAGTGACTATCTACATTGCCTGAAATATAATTTTAAATGGCTGAATTAAAAACAAATATTATAACCCAAGCCATTATGACCAAATTTACAAAGAATATTTTTCTCTAATTATGAAGCAACACTATGCATTTAATGTTACAGCTCTATACTTTATGCATATAAACAGTAAATAAGCAACAGCCAAGTATAGTTTTTTAAGCAATTCACTTCATAAGGTTATTAATTTTTACTTATTATCTCCTATTAATCTATTTCCCATGGAGAAAGTCTAAAATAAATATTATCATAAGATAAAAGATAAGACATGCCACAAATATACCAAGTTACATCTTTATCTGTTCATTGGAATTTGCACAATGCCAGCACAGACAGACAGTAATAAAAGTGTAGCTTTGATCTCCATTTCAATGACAAGGGCCACCAAAATGAAACATAGATTCTTCTATCATGTCATAGTTGTATTATTCATAATTTTAGTCATTTTAGACGAACAAATTGCAAGAAATTGAACTTACCAATTCTGAAATGAACTCCTTGTTGCAAACAAGAACATGAAAAGACTTCCCACAGTTTTTCACACATGTTTCCAGTACAGTGAGTGTGTACATCACCACAGTGTAATTCTTCCCAGCACTCTGAGTCAACCGTTTCCTTATAGCCTTTATGGCATCTTTTGGTCCATCTGTGCTGCTATTTATAATATCACAGATTTCAATGTTCAAAGCCCAGTTCTCCGAAGGTAATGCACCGTCAGTAGCTTGTTCTGAAACACCATAAAAACTATAACATACGGACGTAGGTTGACTTCATTTTCAATAGATCTCGCCTAGTCAAAATAAATAAGGTATTAATTTGTAAGTAATATGACAAACTGTAGGTAGAAAATATGAAAGTTTAACAAAGAGAAATTTGAAATTCGTAATGCGCAACAAAAACTATCAGAACGATTAGTTACATTTGCGTATTAACATATTAGAATAAGCAAATGATGTTAGAATTTACCTATTTTCTGACCAACTGGTGTAGCAAAAGGATTTCCTACCCCGAAGAAAGACATTGTTGAGAAAAGATCGAATATTTATCAAAATAATTTCACCGATTTCACTTGTCATTAAAATTGACTGACGGACTGACTGAATGATTGAAAATTATTGCATTGTTTATAGTTCAATGTAGTCACATTTCTAATTTAAATTCCTGTCTATGGTCCGTTAATAAAAACAAGCTATAAATTTAAGCACACAGTACTCCTTAAAATACTTCAGAGGCTGAAAAAGTCTTTCAAGTTGATAAGATTAATGCAAATATTTCTATATCATAGCGTTTTTATAAATTCATTATCTGTTGCCAAATATGAGCACACAATATGTCTGTGGATGTCGGCTGCCGGATGTCATGTCACGACTTGTGTTTGTGATTTATGAGTGGCGGTAAATTGAAGCCAAAAATGTATACCATTTATTCATTTAAAAACCTTATTCTCAATTAACAGACAATATTGACATACGAAACATCTTCATTGTACTTGTTTGCATGAATAGAGCTGCAGTGGTTTGATAAAATAGAAATGTCATTCCTTTTCTGAGATTCCAAAAGAATTTCCGCAGCTGTACGTAACCTAGCAACAATTTTTAATTGAATTAATACGTATTGAATTGTATATCTAATTCTCTTTGTTATAATTACAGGTTTTAGGTAATTAATCAGTCGATTCCTTTATTCTTCATTCGATACGTAAATATTGTATGTCTTAAATAGTACATCAAAAAATTCTAACTACGCTAAGATTACGTTAAAATTAAATTGTTTATAAATCAGTTTCAGGTGCTACAATTAATATTATTATTATAAGAAATCACAATGACAGAAAAACGGTCGTTAAATAGTTTGATTATTCATCCCGATATCGAACCGGGCGTAATAGATAATGCAATGCTGATTCGGTGTATTTTGGAATATGGTAAGCAGCATATACTCTTTTACTCTAACCTTGTATACAGCAGATATGATCTTATTACGTACTAACGTATTTTTTACGAATTAGTGGTTAAATTTTGGTATTCAATGTAACACACCGTAAGGTACAAAAACTCTGTTAGGAAAAAAAACTAAACCAAATGAAACGCCTTGAGCAGTACGAACAACAAGGGCCAACATTTTCGAGGCGTGGAAAACTTCACAGAAGACCATTGGTTTATTTTGTGAATTATCCAATTTTTTTATACAAATAACTTTTTGTTTAAATTCAGTTTTTTTTTGGGCATTTTTTTGAATTGGCCGGGTTCTTGGCCCATCGAAGGCCGACTACTGATCACAGGTTTCTCCTAATACTGTGGAGGCCTAGAGCATACTCCACCACGCTGCACTAATGCGGACTGGTGGAGGGGTTAGTGGCCATACCAAGTTTCGCAGTTTTTTATGCCGTCCGAAGCTTTAAGACATGGCTAAACGATTGCTATCTAACGACAACAACCGAGAACGACGACGACGTAATGTCGTGTGAAGCACGGAAGTGCTTATGAAATTTTTGCCACTAGTAAATTATCCTCCCACCGACGCCCCGTTTTATTTTTTTTTATCGCATACAATCGAAACAAAGCGCAAAGACTATGACACTTCACTATGTATACTAAACTTCAATGCAGAGGCGGATTTACACATTTTCTAGGGGTGGACTGTATAGTTTTTGCAGCTGTAATTGTTGGTTTACTTCTACCACTGCAGTTGTAGGTTCCCAAAATAATTCCATCGAAAGAAATCGTTTTGGGCATCTTTCCAATGTTATCTTAGCTCTATCATGTACCGTTTATATGGCGGCGTAAAGCAAAACAAAGTTATTAGCAAATTTGCCGTCCCTAATTTCAGTATACGTCATTAGAAAGATCAGACCTTGAATTTAGAAACTGAGAGGCTTCCTCCTATAGTATCTTGTTTCGGGGTAATGCAGCTGATATGATTGTAATTGCTGTAATTTTGTACTGTGAAAAAGGTCAATAGAAGATGGCTGCTTCTTCGTTGAAATGGCGCGAATTCTTACTGACAAAAAAATAAAGTAAAAGGTTTATTATTAATACTAGAAACTGCCCTCGCCTCGCTTCGGAAGAACCAGAAAACTAATAGTTAGACATTCACTATTACGGATTTATTTGTAGATTTTGATATCCTCTATAAAACTGTAGTATATCATTTTGCTCTATTGTCAATCGTTTCCGCAGCGTACGCGATATAAGGATTTTTTGGTACTTTTTCACATGTCAGGTTACACTGTCGAAATTTTCACCGGATCCCAATGTTTTTAGCGTATGTTCATCAGAGATAATGTAGGATTCCAATGGTAAAAGATTTTTTTAAATCGGTCCAGTAGTTTCGGAGCCTATTCAATTCAAACAAACAAACAATCAAATGTTTCCTCTTTATAATATTAGTGTAGATTAGCGACAAAATATCCTTTTTACTATCATATAATACCAACAAGAAATAAGTTTAAAACGAATATTACAAACTGATTAAAACATCATATGTTTATAACGTTGTACTATAAGACTTAAGGTACTTTTACTACACCGTGATGGAGTATGCTCTAGGCCTGAGAATGAGGAGAGCCCCGTGCTTAGAGTTATGAATGATTTGAAGTCAAGGTAAATATGTTTATTAAATTAAATTACTTTGCTTGCCAAAAAGTTGTCTCTTTCAGGTCCAACTGAAGAAGCAGGCAGACTTTTCGCAGAAGAAGGCGTGCATTTAGATGAAGCCCCGATTGTCCGTCTCGCGTTTCAAAATATATTACGAATCGACCACCTGTGGATGTTAAAATCACTAAGAAAATTAACGTTAGCTCATAATTTAATTGAGAAGATTGAAAACTTAGAACAACTAACTGGCCTCAACGAATTAGATTTGTCTTTTAATAAAATAGAAAAAATTGAAAACTTAGAAGAGCTGGTCAATTTAGAAATATTAACGCTGTTCCATAATAAGATAAGGAAGTTAGAGAACATGGAAATGTTAGAAAATTTGCTGGTGTTCAGTATTGGTGATAATCTTATTGAGGATTTTAAAGAGGTAAGATTTATTGCATATTTAGATAGGCGACAGAAAAAATTACATTAATTTATTATTTACATAAAGTAATAAATATTGTCTTTGTTAAATATGACATGCTTATTTAAATAAGTAATTTACTTATGTAACAAAAAGTTAAATAGCTATTTATTGTTAAGACTAAGCTGAAGAAGTTAATTAATCATGCAATTTCTTAATTTTTACTTGCGTATTGCGTAGCGTGCTTATGTATAAGAACTGTGTGGAATTTGTTCTGCCAAATGTAAAAAGCGGTAATGAAATGATCAAATTTAATAATGAATTACATTCGAGTCAAGTAAGCTTTACAAAAAATTTGCTATTGAAACAATTTACTTAGCTAAATAGTAACTGTTTTTTATGAATTAATTTATCTAAGGATAACAAAATTTTAAGTCAAGTAGATTTATATTACACTAGGGTCCGCTCACGGCTTCGCTCGCTTCATAATTTCATTTCAGTCCGTTCATATAGATATTCCTATATACCAAAATTTGTATTGTAAAATAGTATCCGATTAAATTAAAATTATGGTTCACAATTTTGGTCATAGTGGCTTCCACGTATAAGATAGATACATGCTGTCGCGGACTTTTATTTAGTCATTATTGTAATTCGCTATTGTCATGCTAGTGAATAAATAAATAATTCGTTTTTGTGTAATGGTTTAGGCAGTGTACGTCAAGAATTATTTCCGACTCTCCGAGGGTAGATTTTTCCGACTTAATTGACATATATCGTTATATTATGACCAAAATCACTTAGAATGGGTAGCCTATATGTTATTCTGATGTATAACCTATATTACTGTGAAGTTTAATCCAAATATGTCAAGTAGGTTTTTTCGTGACTGAGTAACAAACATCCATACTTTAAAACTTTTGCGTTTATAATATTAGTAGGATATATATTAATTTCTGTTTAAAAGATGGCGTATCTTAGAAGGTTTCGAAAACTTCGCTCAGTAAGTTTCAAGGGTAATCCATGTTGTGATGATCCGATGACATATCAGTTCCTAAAGTCAGCTCTGACTAGAGTGACATATTTAGATTACAAAACTATTCCCGAAGAAGAGAGGGAGAACGGAAGAGCTTTATTCCGGTAAGATGGAAATTACTTCTATTTTGTGGTAGACTTTTTAGAAGCCAACCTCATCTGCTAGTATAGAACCAGGTCAAGAAAGGTAATTGTTAGGCCAATTTTATCAGAGACCAGTTATTTTAACAATTCTGATTGCGTGGTGGTAGTTTACTGGCCTTGCCTCTTGTCTAGTTCGGTGACACTTGGGTTCAATGTTTTTCGTTTGCACATTAGAAAGATCCGATGTTTGTCAAATCGTCGATTGACAATGCAAAATTTTGAAGTATCTCTCTCTGAGTTCTTCTATATACTAAGTTTGGTCCGACAATTAGGCAAAGATCTTCTGCAACACATTCTTGCTTTTGGTGTTACAATTTAATGTCCAATAATTTTAATAAACGTCGTTTTAGTGGTCTATTAAGAAAACTAGATGAAGCAGATGAAAAGTCAGAGAAGGAAAGGATTGCAAAGGAGGATTACGAAGCCAGAGTAAAGTTTTACGCGCTCTCGTTTGTAGAATACCTCAGCGGTCCGGAATTACTGGAATCGATGTTTGAAAAAGATCCAGATGGTTCTCTTCTGCTTAAAATTGGAGGCGAATTGATTGGATTTTATGAACAGTAAATGTCTCGTAACTTTTTATTTGCTGTATCGATTTTATTAATTCTTTTTTATTCTAAAGGTAATATTTGTACCGTAGGTTCATGTAATTTTGAGTGACATCTGACGGTTATTTTTTGAGTTATTTTTAATAATGCGTATTTAACTGGTTGCGACTATTACTTGTCGGAGGCATTTGAAGTCTGTTTTTATAATGATAGATTTTTTTTTTACCAGCTTGAGTGAATCCTTCCGTCTCTAAGAAATGAGCTGAAGTCAAATCGAAGTGCTCTCTTATTTTGAAAGTATTTAATTATTGCTTGTTTTGGCGAAAAACACAGGGACACCCTCATATCATGAGAGTTTTCCATAATGTCCTCAATGTATATTTTGTCCATCTGGTTACGCAAGGATTGACAGGCGAGTTGGTCTAGTGGTTAGTGAACCTGACTAGGTACTACACTGGAGGTCGTGGGTTCGGTTCCCATCCAAGTCAAACTTTTCTGTGATGAGCAGAAATGTTTGTTCTGTGTGTCTGGGTGTATCATAGAAATATCTATTTAAGTATGTATTTAAAACTTTATCAGTTGTCTGTCCACCATAGCACAAGCTAACGCTTAGCTTGGGTTCAGATGGCCGTGTGTAA
>DWJZ01000716.1:0-28819 GCA_018249125.1 Asbolis capucinus
TTTGGAAATTAAACTAGAACCGGAATCCTGTAAACTTATCTTTCAACTCAAATGTAAACATGGCATAGTTAAGACACATATTGTATCTATACTTGACTGTAAATCTATGCAGGCTGTTTATACCAAAGACACAGTGCCTAATAGGTGATGCTATTTATTTATCATAATGATTTAACGCATTGACTTGCTGATATGCCCATACTAAAAGTGTGGTATTATCTTATTACAGAATAACATCATCACAAAAAATATTGTCAGAAGCTCTTGGCAATTTTCAGAGCTCAGATGATCAAATAACAGTTGAAGTATCAGATCAATCTATAATTTTGAAAAATTATATGGAAAACATTGAAGCATTAAAAATAACAAGAACAAAAATATGTATAAAGGCAGTAGAGTTTGATAGTTATGCCATTGGATCCGATACAACCATCACATTTACTATGAAAGAATTTCGAGCATTGCTAGCATTTGCAGAAGCATTAAATTTGCCAGTGCAAGTACAATTTGAGACCACTGGCATGCCAGTGGTTTTCATTATTCATAATGGTACAACATTTGAAGCACACTTTGTTTTAGCTACTTCTAAACCTGAAAATGGAACCCAAGCCACCACTACACAGAGTACTACACATGCAGAGAGAAAACGGAAAACTAATTCAAATGTAGAAGCTATAATAAAAAAACCTCATTTAAACACTGATATTGCTAATGATTTAGATGAGGATTCACATCTGTTCAACTTCATTGAAATTCCTGGCGAGACAAGCGGGTGTAATCAATCTGAAGGAAAAAATAAGCCACATGAAAATACAATTATGGACTGTGACAATATACCAGCATCACCTGCATCTAAAATTAATATAAAATCTGTATTTAAAAGGTGCTTTGAAAGTACTTTTGATCCAAGAAGCATACAGAGAACTGTGTTAGCTGAGAATTCTGATAGCGATGGATAATAATTGTCTTCTAAATACATTGTATGAGAATTCCTTTCTGTTTGTATATGTTTTACTAGCTAGTTCCTTCTCACACTGAAGTCATGTTGACCTATAGTCCAATGGACTGCTAATAGTATAGAAGAATGAGAGTATTGCGGATTTATGAAATAAATTCTGGTAACGTTATTGATATTTATCAAATTGTGACTAATCGTGTTTCATTCATTGCAACTCAAACCTCCAGGGGCTACCACCTCGCAATTTGAGTATTGTAGATCCTTTGGTCTACTAAATTCACAACAACGCTCGCAACTACGTAGCTCTCCGGAATATAGGTTTCCTCAAGATGATCTACCTTCACCAAAGCAAGTGATAATTATCAATACACACAACTTTTCAAAATTAGAGATGCGCCTAGGACTGGACCCTAGGCCTCCTATTCAAGAAATCTATGTTCAAACCGTTAGGCTGTCAATGCTTGCAAATGCAAGAATAATTAATTAATAAACAGAGCATCACCTTTATGTCATGAAGTTGTAAGTCGTTAGGAAAAAACCTATGAATAAAAAACGCCAGGCGACATTATAGTACTAGGAATATTTTGGTAAATACTTGTAAAATTTGTCTAAATACCTACTTATGATTGGTTATCAAGTGGTTAATAATTTTTTTACATTGTTTTAAATGAATTATGATAGTTGTGTAATTGACTAAAATACTATTAGGTACCTTCTTATTCAATAAAATACCATTATCACTGCATTATGATTTTATAATAAAAAATATACATAGGTAAATATGGTACACGCATCACAAACAATGCTTGGTTGCGCAGGCGAGATATTATAAACCAAGCTAAATATCAGAAATACCATGAGATGAAGAATTTATCATTTGATATACATAACTACATACTGATTTTTAGCATATTTATTACAAAAACAATCCAAAATGTCTATGGCCGAATATTACAAAAATAATAAATTACGGTTTTATATCTACACATAAAAGTAAAAAGCCATTCTCCGTTAAAACATTTTTCTATACCTATTTACTTAAGTTTTTAAAACAGCAAAAGAATAACAGTTTTAATAATTGAATATTCTTTTTCAAAATTAAAAGCTGACTGGGACTAAAAGCAATGGTCACGCTGCTCCATATAGCATATTTAAACATTGTCTCACTTAAATACATACAACTGATTTATTATAACTGTGCTATATTTATATAAAGTGCAATTAATGGGCAAGGTTTCAACGATATACAAGTATACAAAAATTTGCATTTATTCAATTAAACTTAGTTATAATTAACATTTGTTTGTTTTACATTTAACAGTTTTGTTCCAACTTGACTACTTACTCTGACATTCGGTAACTAACAATTTACATGGTGACACAGGTGGATTCTTCATAATTTTACAATTGAAACGGATTCATCTATTTAATTACTATTATACATTTCCAATATGCAATAAATATAAGTTAAATACATTTCAGATTTGGCTCCACTACAAAAGAGATCAAACTAGAATTAAACAAGGAAAAAAGATCAAATGCAGATTTATTTTTCTATAAAAATTATCATACACATTTCATTATCATAACAATAGCTAGCTAACATGTCTTAAAAAAGATGAAAAAGACCTTGAATTCTACTTTTAATTTATTTATATAATACGGCAGCGATACCATTTAATTACAATAAGTATTATTTTTAAATCATTTCAATATTGTCTCTGGCCCAGGTGGGTGGGCGCGCACTATGTGAAGGTGTGGCCTGCTCGCAAATGACGCTTTAACTGCATCACCAATACACTCACTATCCAAATAAACCATTGAAAAAGGGCACTGTTAACTAACAACAATCCTCTTGGCTCTTTCTCACACACTGTGCAACTTTTCTTTTAAACTCCGAATATGATTCTCTCCATTCTTTCTGTAAAAAGAAACATAATGAGCACACATCTACAACTGTCGAACCAAGTGTTGGTATATGTGTGAGCAGTTGGGTGTGCAATAAATGCAAATTAATTCTATTCCAGTATGGTGTAATCATGGTGCCATGGCCCTTTTCCAGAAATAATACTCTGCTATAAACTTTTCATCCCCCTCTAGAAACAATCTTCTTGACTTTTCCTAACACATCTGGCCACTTTCTTTTTGAAATCGGAATATCGGTCTCTCCATTCCTTCTGTGAATACAAACAACCACAATGAGAATATTAGTAGAAGATTTCATACATATAAACTTAATATGAAATACAATGTCTTTCAGCATCAAGGGACAAATCGATTATTTTAAGTATTCTTAAAATTTAAATAATAAAAAAACTCTAAAAGGTATTTGTCTATCTACTACAATTTAGTTTTTATTGCTATTTAAACTTTTGTCCTATCTGGTTTCTATTTTAGCTACTTTCGTTATTTGTAAACTAAAGTAAATTTGGCTTCAACCCATTCATGGCCCACTACTAAGCACGGGTCTCTCCTCATACTGAGGAGGCCAAACTCCACCACGCTGCTCCAATGCGGCTTGGTAGTGATGTTAGTGGCCAAATCAAATGTCGTAAGTTTTTATGCCACCCGTAGGCCTACGCCATGGCTTAACGATTGCGGAACCGACGGCTTTACATGCCCTCCGGAGCACAGAAGCATTCATAAAATTTTTGCCACTACTGGTCACCCATCGTCCTGACCACCGCGACCGCTGTTGCATAACTTTTTCCTTCGGTTACTATCGAAACAAGCCGCCGGGCTATGCACGCTTCAAAATAATGTAAATTTTAATATTGCAATACTTCTTCATTGAAATAAATAGGCATATGCAATATTTCACGATATATAAGAAATGTAGCTTAGAATTAATAACATTTTTTTTTAGTTTTTCTGTTTAAAACAGGTACTCTTCTGCACGATGCAATAAGCTAGAAATCAAATCTCTAGCAACATCAACAAATAACGAAATAAATTACCGATTTCCTGAGAGACTGTAAAAATAGCAGAGCAGATTTCAATAAATTATCTCACAACTTTTGGAAGTTAACTTGCCGCAGAAAGATGTTGCATACACATACATGACAATAAAAGCCAAACTCTCTTACAAGATTTTAGTTAAACTATGAAATTAATGAAAATAAAGGTCATATTAATTGAACATTATTTAAAAATGATTATTAAGAATGCCAAAGGCAGTAGACAGGATTCTTTAATTTGACATATCTTTTTGATATGAGAACCAAATGAAATAAAACAAACAAGGGATGTTAGGTAGGTTAAAACCGTACAGCAACCACAATCAAATTGGATTAACTGTTAGTGATATTACGTGCACAAAGTACCTGCTAAAAGTCATTTTGATTTCTTTTATCCCTTACTACACACCCCCAGTAATTGTTTCTCCCAAATATCTTATAGATGATATCTGTCCATAGGTACAGATCTCGGCAATTTACATTTAATACTCAACAACTAAGAGTACACGTATGAGTATGAAAGAATTAATAAAGAAATAATTATCATATCATTTATGGATTAAAAAATTCTGTTAAACTACTTGTAATCACTATAATGCATACAGAAACTGAGAGGCTTCTACGAGTTAGCGCATGTTACACTTGTTAATATTAATATTAAATTCTATTCAAAAACATTTAAGGATTTTTTCTTACAATAGTTTAAAGTAATTACTATGTTTTATAAATCTGTTGCTCACGCTAAAACCTTTGAACATGTTCTGTTTTATTTGAAGATAGCATAAATTTAAAATAAAACACATTAAAAATGTCTATATATACATATATGTATGTCTATGGAATTTGAGGTGAATGCATCATAGTGTCCAGCAGGGTTAGAGATATTGTTGCTTGTTATATTGTTGTTATTGCCAGTACCTAATTTTCGAGCTGGCAACTATCATGTTTTCTTTTGCAAAAACAAACTCACCAAAACGCATAAATCTTATTTTTAGTCTGTACAGTTTACAATATTAAAACAACAAGAATTGCTTATGTTATGCATTCAGAGACTGATTATATATAATATGGTATAATAATGTGCAGCAGACCTTTTGTCTGTCTACTAGACAAACTTATATGTCAGCAATAACATCTCTGACTTCATCCTACCCTAAACCAGCTTTTATTGAACCAATGAATATAGTTTATAATTTAAGTCTTTTTTGTAGTGCCATACAGACAAATGTTGCTAATCAAGTTACGATGTTTATTCCATATCCAAAGAAAAAAATGAAGAACAGCAATAATCATTGTTAAGTTGTTTAAGTTGAGTAGTTTTAAAAATTACTAATACACTGTGGGCTCAAACTAATAAACTTTACATTATGAACATTAATTTTAAAAGATAAAATCCACTTACTGCTGCATCCACATTTGCAGGGCTTTCATCATTTGGGTCCGCCAACATGGAGATTACACTTATAAGTATAGTCTCTACCGTGTGGACTGGTAACCACCTCTCAGATGCCTTTTCATAGCCCCATTTGTCATCTCCGGGTTCATGTAGTATTGATATGCACACATCACCATTTTTTTCAACTGGAAAACATTACATTTAGGATCAATCACTTGTAACAATTTATACCAAAAATACTTACTTTAATTTTATCATATTTCTAAAACCTTTATGGGTAATTTATTCTTAATTATTATCTGATATGGTTGTCTGGGAACTTCCTAGAGTACACTACTCAAATTAGAAGCTTGGCCAGTAACCACCATTTTTACTATCTAAACATTGTAACATATATTAATTTAACTAATATCTAATATATCTACCTAAACTTATTAGTTGGATAAAGGAGTTTTCTAAATAATCAATTTATACAAATTATTATTTAGGTATGATAACAATAAAATTATGTATCTATTTAAAGCGAAATGTTAAATTTTAAGCAAACTCTAGAGTTCATCAGAGTTTACCAGTTCCCAAAGACATTGCAGTAGTTTAAGCTACTTCTAGCTATTTATGTGGATCTTACAAACAAATTTTACAAATTTCTACAATACTCAGGCATATTTTTAGTACGTAACTATAAACAAAAATGGATTGCACATTATTGCTGAACTACAAATTAACCTGACATTACTACTATGGTGTACTGCATAGTGAGCTAATTAGGTTCATAGTAATATTTTGAATAATTATGCCTACTTACTATTTGGATGCCAAATTTCTGTAACAAATTTCATTCGTGGCGGCCTCAAAGGATACTCCTTTGGAAAATATAAGTGAGCCTTAAAGAATCCACCTTCGCTGTAAAGTAAAAAATATATACTAATAATTTTGTACAAACATAAAGCAACATGACTTTTAAAATTTTCTATGGACTCTTATCTGTGTGTAAAGTGTTCAATTGCCTAGTCAGTTATTTTTAGGGTCATATTAGTACCATAGGAAATAATATACAAAATCCTCTGTAAAAGCCACAGTAAATATGAACCGCTCATATACTATATCTTGCATCTATTTTAAGTCAATTAAGTTATGTAACTGTAGAAATACAGTGATGAAATGTGACATAAGATGCACAAAAAAAACTGATGCCTTTTCAATTTTTCACAAGGCAAATTAAACATTCCAAGAATAGACTCTTAATGTTTCTAAAAGTGATATCTACCGGAAACAGTGACATCTAAGTCATATCCCTTTGGTCGCTACCAAGGGGAACCGTGCTCTGTCACCCAGTATTGTAAGTCTCAATAATATAAGTAAATAATTATTCATTAAATTTGAAGGTTTGATTAAAATATTCATATTAATCACATACACAAAATACCTGTCAGGGGTCATTAAATTGGACAATGTTTTACTGTTTAATTAAGTATTATGTATTTTTTTTCTGTTAGAACATTCAATGCAAGTTACATGTTTTTACCTTGATCTTTTATTTAGTTGAACTAACTAAACCTTTCCAATAATAGGTGATTGTTGGTTACAACAAATGTAATTGATTTTATAACTTTAAAAAGTTTAAAAATCCAGAATCAAAGTTATGTTAGGTCTCTACAAAAGTTAAATATCACATTGAGTTCTTTATTTTTATAACAGAAAAGGATATTGGTAGGTCCTATAATTCTTTTTTCAGCTTCACAATTCACATAATTAAAAAATCAAAAATAATCAATTGCAATTGACTAAAGATTTCATGAAAAGACCTAATTTATTTGACACAGGAAAACCCACTCCAAAGTGACAACACATTTGGAGAAAAATGATTGTAGAGCATACCATAATTAATTCAAATGTCAATTATGGTTGAATAACTTGTATACTAATAAACACATTTTACAACATTTCTGATTACTAAGAGAGTAATTTAGAAGGAAACTCACTACAATGTATCTGGAGGACCGATGATGAGCACTTCCCACCTGTATATGTCATTGTCGTCTATTAACCCAGCAGAAAAACCTTCCACTGGATTTTTGTTCAATTCTGAAAACCAATGTACATAGTGCTACAGTGGACCGCAATATTTAATACCACGTTTGTTAATAAGTAAAAAAAATCACATCGTAAACGTTTTTCAAAAATTTGTAGCATTAATTCGGCAACAAAACTTCGTGTCATAGACGTTGATATTGATTTTATGCATACATTACTACATGTGAATTAAAAGCATTATGTATTAAAATGTACTAAACTAGTAAAATAATTTTAATAATGACCCTACAATAATCTCTAAATTAGGACCCGCTGAGGTCAATGATTGCACGAATTCCCATGTCGTTTGAAGCGCATACTGCAGTATATGAAAGATTTTTTAATTTTTTATAAAAAGTTAATTACCTGCTAGTTGCTTTTTTAATAAAAGCGAAGACTGTGGCTCTGACATTAATTACAATTATGAAATTTACCCTGACGACACGAAACAAATGATTTTCCACAAAAGATGGCTGGCTGAGTTTTGAGCAGGTTGTGAAACATATGAGCTGCTGCTTGTTTCCGGTAATGAGTGACAATGTTACCATATAAGGGATAGCCAAAATCGTGATTTCACAAGAATTTTATCCTCAAACAAGACAGGACTAAGGATATACTTATCAGAAAAATATTTATTTATTTCACATATTTTTTCATGAATAAATTTGTTTTTAAAACATTTCTTAAAAATAATTCATTACTCTGTAAAATATCTCGCGTCCGTTGTGTCGATAGACATTAGAAGTCGAACATTGAAGATTAATTAAAATAAAATTTCTCTTAGTAATTTGTTTAGCAGTCTACAAATTACTGCTTATAAATAAATTAGTCAAATTTGTTATTTTCGTGAGCTTGGAAGAATTTTCAGTGGTCGATTTTTGACCCAAATGACTATCATCTTTGAACACACACTATCTACTGTTGATTTAGTATAGAGAATTCATAAGTATCCAGTATTCTGCGATCTAGCAATACTTTAGATCAGCGCTACAGCGGTTCTCAAATATTATTTTAAGACCTCGGACCAGACAGTTATTTTTATATTTACCCGTCATTGCGGTATCGCGCAGTCATCTTATATTTGTAACACTGCTAGTGCTTAAAGCAAAATAAAGCCTAAATTTTCACGTCTTACAGATGTTTATCATTGGTACATATTTGTTATTGTTGGATACATACAGGAAAATACCTACATAGGCAAAATTACTAAAATGCTTAGCTGTAAAATAACATATTTTCGTTTATGTACTTTTGTATGAAAATCTAGGAACGGAACCCTATGATAGATATATAATAGCAATATAACTTAAACGATAATCAAAATATAGTGATATATTTTTATAATGAAAAATAATGATAAAATATAAATCTAATTCAAACTTAAAATAAGTACATACTAGAAGTAAGTCGAACTAAGTGTAGGTTTTATTCATAATACGAAAACGATTATAGTCAAAACTTTATTTTCAATTATGTTTATCTTACACAAAGTGATATTTCAACATGCTTAAAAAAATTCAATACATCAAGAATTGTTCTTATTACAGTTTTCATTTTACTAACATTTAATTTCACATCAAAAGTAAATTGATCCATCCCACAATAGTCGAAAACTTTTTTGGAAACCAATGTTTTTAACGATCTCATCAAGTATTTGATAAAGCCAACTATTTTATTTAATTTATTAAACGTCATTTACTCTTTGTTTCTTAGCACTTGTCTCACTCTGAGGAGCGCTACTGCCGTTGGAAAGCGATATAAGTTTACGTTTGTTCTTTTTTTTCTTAATTTTAGTTTTATTTTTGGGTTCTAGTTCTACATTCAAAGATTTTTTGTTTTTAATTTTGACCGAGCATTTTACTGACTGTACTATACTCAGCAATTCTTCAAATTGTAGATTTGTTTTAATGTTACATCCTTCATGAAAGGCTTTTATGACATTCAGTAACTTTTTCAACGTTGTGATAAAATTGGCTTTATGCTCAAATTCTGATTGAGCACCTAAATTACTTTTTATTTCACTTTCCAATTTTGATTCAATTTTCTGTAGTCTGTCAATGACATTCTGAGTTGAAGGCTTAAACCGGTTTAATGTTCGGTAGAATCCTACCATTAACTCTAATCCTTCATTTCTTCTATATTGTCTTACATTATTATTAAAAACGTTATCAATTATTATTGGCATAAGATGTAAGTTACCTTCCCAATCAGTTTGTAGGATTTTATGGAAAAAAATTATAGGAAGCATACAATTGCGGGTCGAAAAAAAACGTTCCAGGGCGTTTTTGAACACTTGCACCAATGGGGAGGACTTTTTTATTTTTGTTTGTTTAGAAATTTTCTGTGAACAATAAATAATAAAGGTGGCGAAAAATGTAATGACATCGCCCAAAGCTTGATACATAAAATGTGATCTATTCCCTTTAGCAATTATAGCATTCAAGTAATCACATAACATTTCTATCGTTACAGAATATTTGTCATCAGTTGCAAACTTTCTGACTTTTGTTAAATTTTTTATTGTTTTTCTCAATCTGTTTTCTAATTCACCAAATTGGGTGTCCTGAATGCAATTCTCAAGGCAACTTGTAAGAGGAGCGATCATCCCGAGGCAAATATCCATTGATGGATCTTTTTCTAAATAAATGTCTACCAAATCTAAGACCCTTATTCTAAAATCAGATAAAGCTTTTTTATTTTTACGTTCTTTCTTCGTCTTTTTATTTTTTCCTTGATGAAATTGTCTAAAAGCTTCAGCTAGAGCATCATCTAATTTCTTGCCTTCTTCTTCATCTATCATATCAGCGTCAATACTTTCAGTATCTGTATCTGCTGAAACTCCCAGAGCTTTTTGAACGGCAATTCTTAGCTGATCAGGGGTTTTCATATTCTCCTCATCATCTTCTTCTTCTAAGCTACTGTCACTTAGGTCACTATCTTCATTATTCTTTTTACCTTTGTTACTGGAGACTTCGGTTTCATCAATGTCAGAGTCTTGATCACTTTGAGTATTTTCATGTTCCTCATCATCTTTATCTTCTTCTGACTCACTATCATTTGTAAGTAGGTTTGCCTCACTTTCTGGGTCTAAAACTGACATAATCTGGCCAATAGACGAAGGTGTTAAGTACTCCCAAAGAAGTCTAAAAACACACTGAACAACTGACCGAAGTACACTAGATTCAATTGATAAAATGGATAACAAAACTTCAACTAATACTTCAATCCATTCTGGGTCATCATCTGATAGTGAGGTATTCTTTTTCTGGCTTCCTTTTATATAATGCTCATAGCAACTTTTTAACTCTTTAATTGAACTCGTCGCCATTTTGACATGCGCAGGTTCCGAAAATAAGAACAAACCAAGTTGATATAGTAGGACTAAAAATACTTTATCCACTTTTGAAGGACTTTCAACTTTTTCTATATTTTGACAGATTTCTGTAAGCATTTTCATGCATTCCATATTTTCTATAGGAAACTGTTTTTCTAATTTCATTCTTACTTCTTCTTTGTCAAGTATTGATGCAATAAAATTGTTAAGTGAGGATAAAACAGTCACTAAACTGTCAACATTTGAGAACTTTGAAGTAAAACATCTATAGAAGCATTGCTTGATAGCTCCTGAAAATAAAAGCTATTTAGACAACATTTTGAATATATATTTTGAAGAAATTCTAAAAGATTTTTATTATTAATACCTGATAATTCACTGCTTATAGAGATGTTTTCGTCGCCGCCTATTTTAAAGAACCCAAAACACATGAGTAATTTCATATAGGTCATTTTAAATTCTGTGTCATCTTTCACAGCTTCGTGACTCACAAGTAGAGAAATAAGCTCTGCTGCTTTTGTCCTCTCATTATTATACCAAATCCTTTCAGAAGTCTTGAGTGTTTTCTTTGAAGTATTAAGAAGCACACCCTTTAACAATTTCGCCAGCTTTTTCACTTCAACTGCATCTAAATCAGCAATAACTGATTTAACAACAGCGGTTCCTGTAACTTCTGTGAAATTTATTTCACCCGGATCGAAAAGTAGTTTCTTCAAAGTTTCCAGTCTAGCTTTGCTTGTTACATGTTCCCCCTTTAAAGATTTTGCTAGAGCATTTAATAATTCTTTCTCTTTTTTAATCATAATTTTATGATCATCTTCATCTTCTCTTTTATTTCGCACTTTACTAGCAGTCTGTAAACCTTTGAACCAATCCATGAAGAGTCTAAAAAAGTTTTGACTTATCAAGTCAGAAATTATTACTGTATTGTTTTTTATATTAAGAAGAACAGTAGTTAAAATATTTATAGCAACTAGTTCTCTATTTCTATTATGTTTGGTTAACTGATTATCAATTCCTGTCCAGAATAATAATAAATGTTCTGATTCTGCTATTTGCAATCCTATTTCTTTGTAAATAGGGTGACTTACTGAATTAAAATCAAGTCCAGTCTGTAAAAAAAAGCAGATATTATGTAGAATAATTACAAAATCCATAATAAACGATATCTGAAAAAGAGAGAAGGGAATTCGATATTTACCATAAGTTTCTCACATATGTCATTTATATTATCTTCACACAATATTTCTGCAGCACCAATCAATTTTCTTATTTTCACTTTAGCCGGAAATTTTTTACTGACCACCAAGAGAAAATATAGAGAGTCCAAGCTTTGCTCTTTAATATCTTTTTTAAATTCTTGTTTTATATTTGCCCATACTATAGACGAAAACTGATCCTCATTGAGCTGGAATGGTAATTAGTTTATTAATAAAACAATTGGAAAGATTCTTATCAACATTTTTATAATTTTGGCAGTTGGCCATTTAGGTCTAAAAGACATGAAAGTCACCTCATTAAATAAATTACCCATGCTGTTGCCTTTAACTTACATGTACACCTTTAAATTCATAAGAATTATTTTTGCCTTACTTACAAAAGCAAATGATGAAAATGCTATGAATATAAACTGCAATAACTGAAAATTCCAACCATTTACATTGGTGCGACATTAAGAACCATGCTCTAGTCAGCCCCAGATGTATGATGAGATCCATGCCCTCTACTATGCTATAATTTGTGTTGATGCCATGGACAAGACAACCAGTAACAACAAAGAGGCAAATTGAAATAAAAAAATCTGTATTTTCCAGATTTTTTGTGCAATTGTAGTAATCCAGACATGATCTAATTCAGAAAAACTGACATATTGATCAATGTCAATGTACCTAAAAATTTTGTAAGATTGTAACCTGTACATGCCAACATGCAATGCTCAACTTATTTTATTTCTTTTGTCAGATTACAACATACTCTTATTATAACAATTCTGGACTATAGAGGGTGTTCTAACATATTCTATAATCCAACATATTCAATATTATGATATTGCTCTGTTAAACATTAGTCAGATAACAATGTATTAAGGACACTGCATGCAGGTATGAATATAACAATTTGTACTTACCCTATTAACGAAATCTAATAATATAAGATATGCAACTGTGCTGAGATAGGACTTCTTATTACTGGCCATTAAAAGAAGCTGCATGACTTCTTTAGCCTCTACTTCTGTACATGTAAGGATCAAGTTTGAACGAAAAATGGCACCACATACTAATATTTGGCCAAGAGAAACTTCACCTATTTCCTGTAAATGATATAGAATAATTACATTACATAGTAGGCAACACAGTCATTCACCAACATGATAGACTGATTAAGTCAAAAACTCATTGTCCTTCAAATTTTACCACTGGACAGAAACCTGGATTCATTCTATAGAAACATATTATTACGGGTGTCATCAGCGTAGACAACTATCAGACTTTCTGCAAACAATTATCTTGGAAAAAATTATTGTCCATATGTCTTAATACTTACACTTTTTGTAGCACCCGAAGTATAAAGTTCTTTTTTCACAATATCGAGTATCTTGGTCACATATAAATGGCTGCTTTTTGTCAACAATAAATTCACAAGTGTAGCAAAATATCCTATTCTCAACTCTGGAGTATTGGCACCCAGACTTCGTATAAGTCTTTTCAAAGTGTATTCAAAGTCCTTTTCATTCTGTAAATACAATTAATACAATTATTAAGGTATCTACAAACACATTATACAACTTCAACACTATGTACGGGATTAGTAATAATATAGGCATGGTATATTCTCCATTATACTGCATTCATATAGATTGATGAAGAGGGAAAATAATCCACCAAAACACTCTGACTTTTCTTAGGAAGTGAATTTAAATCATAACAACATGAAATAAAATCTTCTATTGTGCTATAATGACAATTTATATCATACAATTATTTAAATATTGTATCACTAAGTTTAATACATACTTATCTAATAAAACTAATAAAAAAGATTTATATTAATCACTCATCAATGACATGAGACCACATTGAAACAACATAGATACCACTGGAACTATAACAAACCAAGACTTTAATGAATTATTTAAAAAAAATAATGTTTTTAACATTATTTTGTAAAACTGTTTATGATAGTGAATACATAGAAGTATAGTCCTATCCTTCATGAACAATATTGAAATACAGGTTCAGTATTATCGTCATCACACTGCTGAGAAAGCATAAAGTATTTTATAAAGGTGGAAAAGTTCATGGTACCAAACTCCAAAAAAACTTACCTCCTTAACTTGTAGTTGTGAAATTATTTTGATGCCACCAAACACCTTCACGTCATCTTTAGGAGATCTTAAGAAATCAAAAGCATCAAATAAGGATGTAGTCACTGTTTTGTTCGAATCAGTAGTGCTTTCTTCTTTCATATTTAGTTTATTAATCTTGACATAACAAAATACAATTTTATATCCCTTGTGGATTTAATAGTAAATTTTTCAAATTACACGCAGTCTACTCGGGGAAGGCTGGGACCGGGATCAGGGAGAAATTTTGAGGTTATATTTCAATGCATTGCAATCACGCTTACATTGACAGCTGACTAGCTGACCTGACTGACGATGACTGTCTACGTCCACGGACAGTGATGTCTATAATACGAAGTACAGTAGGTAATCTGTGCGGGCACAGAGTAATTCCAAATGATAACTTGCATCGTAGACAGGGAAGGAACTTTCATTTCTGTCTAGGACTTGCATGGACTATTAGTAATAGATTATATTCAGACGAGTAATAGCTGTTATAGATTATACACTTGTACTAATTACTTACCATTAAGTCTTACGAAGCAATCAATTTGTTTTTTCTATAAATATTTCTAAAATAAATGAGCATCGTAGATAACGTACAAACAAATATATATACTAGTCACCTTTTCACTTTTGAATAACTGAAGAAATTGTAATGAAATTTGGTACAGAGGTAGTTAAGGTACAACGAAGGAAGAACAGTTTATCCCGAAAAATAGTTTGAAGGGAATGAAAATTCATATAAAAGTTCTTCATTATCGAGTATATAAGTATAATACTATATATTCATGCAATATATGTGGTGTTGACTGTGAAGGGAGCAGGGATGTTGACGAGAGGGATGTACTACGTGAATGTATACATAATAAAATAATATTTAAAATAAATTATTACTGGTGAGTTTTATAAACGAATTAAACCCGAATTATTTGTAAAAACTTTGTCTATATACCAATCTACGCTAGTTAAAGCAATTCCTCACAGTTTCAAAATGTGGATGGATGCTTAACCATACATTCATCCCTCCTTATAAACTTTAACATTTAAAATATTAGTAGGAGTATAATTATTCTGTCAATAGTGCAACATTTAAAGGTTTATTTATCAATTCATACTTGTATTTTATTTTAATTTTTTTGATTCCGGCTTACACTTTTCTATATATATTAATTTAATAAACACAGACAAATAATTCTGAAAACAAGTGCAAGTGGCAAGTTTAGTGACTACTAGTTAGTTTGTGGTTGGCTGGTCGCCCTATAATCTGATGCGCGCGCATTTAGTTAGTGTTCCATTCCATGTTTCTAAACATGGCAGGTCGCAGTGGATTTGACGATGGTCATCCGAGGTATTTAATACAATATATACGTTTCACTGCGTTATTTTTCAATTTGTCGATGCTTTCTATAGTTTATTATCGTGTAAATAGATTCGGCAATAAAATTATAAGCTTCGTTTATTGAATTCTCTTTAATGTGACGGTAGGGTAACATCTGAAGAAAGTGATATTATAACAAAGCTTGTGAATAAAATTCATTTAATCCATCGTTATCCGGCTCCATGTAATAATATTGATGTATAACATTTAAGTGATTAGTGAGTGTAAAGGTTTTATAGGTTATAACATTGGATGGTTCTCATGATGTCTACAGGGACTTCGGGGGTGGAAGGAGGACCGCCGGTGGCCGTCCTCTCCCAACTGAGCCACCGTACAAAGCATATGTGGGTAATTTACCTTCAGGCGTTATCCAGGGGGATATCAATAGAATCTTTCCTGTAAGTAAGCTTTTGATGTATTGTAAAACCAATATTATACATAAGATTTAAAAACTGCGAAGCTTCCAGTATTTAGTAATAAAAGATCTCGTAACTGATGACTTGGTTCCCTTTGGTCTTGGTAACATATATAATTATTTGCCTCCTTTCAAAATGTTTGTTAAATTTACTTAATTTCCTCCCAAACATGTAATTTCAGATTATAATTAATCTGTATTGCATTGTTACACATTCCTCACGTTAATTGTTAAGTTTACTTTAACACCAATTAACCATCATTGATAACTGATGAGCTCATCGCAGCCGTCACAAAACTTGCCCTCAGCTTTGATACTGCATCTTGTATGTTCTACTATTAAAAATAGCAATAAAAAATACAAATGTATGTTTTGATAGACAATGTTAAGAAAGTAGTTAGTAAAATGCAGTTTTCATTAAATTTATTCAAAACTATCACATATAAATTTTGTGTTTTTCAGGACCTAGCAATAAAGAATGTGCGGTTGGTAATGGATAAAGAAACTGACAAATTCAAAGGCTTCTGTTATGTTGAGTTTGAATATCTAGAAGATTTGATTAAGGCAATTGAAATGAATGGCGCTCTAAATGTAGATGGTAATATTTTAAAAATTGATGTGGCTGAAGAAAAAAGAAGTGACAGGTATATTATTCATGTTACATACTTTTTTGTAAAATTAGATTAGTTTTATTCATTCAAAATTTTTATATTGTCACAAAGTTATCTAATTAGATTATCAGTTATATACAATTATATAATTTGACTGGCTTTATGTATGGTACTGCCTGTATATTTAGTTGAAGTTATAATTAATTTTGCTGTTTTGTTAAATCTGTAATGTTCTCGGCCAAGTCAACTGAAAGAGTGGACAGGCAATGCCATAATACTATTTTTTCAAAGACATTCAGGCTATTTTCGACACCCAGTTATTCATTATTAATCCAAATTTTTAGTGAACAACATATTGTCACATATTTTTTTTATTAGCAAATTTCAACCATTAGGTAATTATAATTTTGTTTCGTTATTTTGTGACTAGAAGTATCTTAAAATTTTGATGATTGGCGAATCAGTCATATCTTTGACTTTTATTGAATTGAATTTTAAAAGTACTATTAAGAACTTACTTGATATTTCATACCATTTTGTAGGTAGTTTGGATCCTTTAATAGCTTGATGTGTGGGTACCCTCACATTCATTTATAAATTACTCACAGATCAATACACAACAATTAACTTCTTACTTTAAATTTTACACCTTTTTGTGGCAGAAGACTTGCATCGTGTGACTTATGCCTTCTGTACATGTTACATGTTTTTTATTGTTTTATGTAAAATTTTTTTTTCACAAATATCTTGCCTGTACAGAAATCATTACATGTAAATTCTCTTTATATCTATTTATCATAATTTTATATATGTAGGTTTCATCATAACTTCAACCTAATAATATAAATATTATCCTATTAATATAAATATTATTGAGTATGTATTTCTCCTCATAACTGAGAAGGTTATATAAATCATGCAGCACCACTTTGCTCAGTCACCATACTGTAGTGCTAACACATTACTTTTAAGTGTGTTAGGTTTTTTACACTCATACCATACTAGGAGTCCTTGTTGCCATGAGTGTGAGTAATACAAATAATTAACTCATGAACTGGGAACAAGCATTTATGTCTCAAATAAATATCTGCCCACCGCAGAACAGAACACCGGTACTCTCCAGCATGGCACTCAGGGTCACCAACTAGACAACAGAATTTATGTACTTCTATGAATGTATACCACATATGAATACTACTTTAAACTATTTTATCACCAGCCCCAACCTGTAAATGGCTTTCAATTGAACTCTGGTCTCTCTCATATGACTGTAACTACGACCAGGAGCATGGTCAACCACACTTCCAATATAGATTGAATGGCTTAGTGGCCTACCCAAGGGCTGGAAGGTTTTATGCCAACTGAACGCCTAACGAATGCCATTTTACGATAACAATTGGACCGACGGTTTTACATGCCTTCCGGAGCACGGAAACGCTTAAGATTTTTTATCTCCTGCGGTCACCCCCTCTCCTATTGACTGCGTTAGCTATTGCTCAAATCAGTTAGGTCATCAACGCGGGGCTGTGAGCGCTTCTTGTCTATCTTTACTTTAAAGCAAGGCTGCTCAACTTACCTGACAGTGGGGCTAAACTAAGGACTCACAAATTTACTTACGCCGCACTTATAAATAAATAAATATCTCGGGACATCTCTCACACGGCCGTCTGACCCCAAACTAAACGTTAGCTTGTACTATGGTGATCAGACAACGGATAAACACATATATAATTAAAAAAAAATACTTATATAGATATTTACACCCACACACACAGAACAAACATTCCTGCTTATCACAGAAAAGTTTGACTTGGGTGGGAATCGAACCCACGACCTTCGGTGTAACAGTCAGGTTCACTAACCACTAGACCAACAGGCCTATCAAACATGTTATACACTGGAAATTAAATAAAAGCTAGCAAAAAATATCCATATTTGAGATACGACCTCGAGAAATAACATGAAATATGACTGTTGCAGAGGATTCGACCGACGGCGCGATGGCCGTGATGGGGGCAGGGACGGCGGCCGCGGCGGAGGAGGTGGAGGCTTCAGGAGAGAAGGCGGCCGCGGTACGTACGACCACTACGACGGGGCGGACCGCCGCGGACCCCGCCACCAGGCCGGACCGTTCACTGGTATACTAACACACTAACAGTACTAACTACTGGAGCATTAATCAAACTGCATGTATATCGTCGACGGAAAGCAATAAGGTCGTAACTCATTACAGGAACTCAACAGAGACATTCTTATTGTTTCCCGTATAAGACTCTTATGAGTTTCTCTAAAGAGTTATGCCCTTTTAGTTTTCTGTCGTCTTCCAGTCAATAGTGAAGAGAGTTTTAGCTAAGTACCATCCCCGTACCGTCAAAGACTTTATCACCGCCCGTACCATCAAAGACTTTATCACCGCTTACTATCAAGTGCGGTCGTACTAATTTATAAAATCAATAAAAATAGCTGATATACCAACCTGTTCATTGCCTGCCCATTTGTTCGATACCAACCAAGATTGTCAATAGCAGTGACCCATCCTTCTAATACAGATAGCTATTGTTTCCTGTGTGTGTGTGTACAATAAGTATGTTAATAATTGAAGTTGCAATATTATTATTTTAACCGAGTTGCAATTTTTATTTATATTTATCCCACCTCTTAATCAAAAAAAGAAAGGGCATGACTTTATAACACATTTAATAACCTTATGACTAATATTACTAGAACTTAATTAAATTAGTCAAAACTAAACGCTATTGCACGTTACACAAAATAATCAGCTCATTTGCTTTAATATTCCATTATTTTAAAGTTATAAATCAGTTCATTTGCTTGGATATTGCATTGTTTATTGTGATTTGATGTTTTTACTAAGTAATAAAAGTAATAAAACAGGATTAAAATAAACAAGGTACTGTCGCGATCGTCTACTCGTCATTCTTCTGTAAACTGGTCAGCAGTGTCTGTTCTAGGCGTCCATTCGTAGTCCAAGGCGTATTTTTTTACTGTTACTTAATTAATGTTTATATAATTTAATGGTTACATTGTCCTACAAATTGCGCGATACCATGTTTCCCCAGGTACGGTGGTTTCACAAAAAAAAGTTGAGCATCTCATCCAAATGAAGCTACTCATGATACCCTATATACTTGTACCTATGTTTATTTTTGATCTTCACAGAAATGATGTTTGAAAATTTTGAGTTTGGTTTTTGGTCAATTTTATGAAAGTTCTTTTTAGATACGACATGTTTACTTAGCGACGCATCGTTTTCAAATATAGTAGAAGGAATCACACTTGGGTAACCTTGGCCCAGGTATTATTGGCCAGGTACAAGCGCGTGGATATTCGATTACGAAGTTGATAAATAACTCATGAATTTTTAACACACTTGAAAAAAGGTGGTTCTGAATTCGACTGTATTTTTTATGTTCCTTACGTCATGACTTTATATTGGGTATATGTATTTTGATGATTCTTTTTGTATTCAAGAGCTTGCTTATGCTTGTTATATCGTCTCATTTAAATTTGGTCGCGATCTGACGTTCAGTTTTTAAGTTATCCCTAATAATGCGTATTTTATTGGCTTGGACTTGTAATGATGTTTTTATTTTATTACTTTTCGATATCAGTCGGTTTTTGAAAAGATTGTTTTTGTGTATTTTTGTATTCCTAGCAAGAAATCTCAAACCAAAAAGGCAAGGCGGAACTAGTGGAGTGCCGAGTTGATAGATAAGTTTCATAGATGTTTGTTTTTATGTTCTAACAAACTAGTCGAATTTTCAATAATATGTATATGTTAATGAATATGATTTTACGCAGCTACTAACATATTACAAGCTATAATTTAATTTTATAATTATAACAAATAAATTGTGAGTACCTATTTGCATATAAAATATCGGCGACGGAAAATAGTAAGGGTGAATAGCACCTCCATCCATCATCCATCCATCCTCACAATCTTTCAAATTTATAATATTAGTAGTAGGGTTGTTGTAAGTTCTGTTAATAAACTTAGAACGAGAGCGTGGTGGCGGCGGCGGCGGCGGTGGTGAGCGGTGGGGCGACCGGGGGGGAGACCGGGGAGCACGGGGTGCGTCGGAAGAGTCCCGCGGCGGCGGCGAATGGGGCCGCATGGGCCGCGCTGGCGCCACGCCGCCGCAGCAACGGGCGCCGCCGCGTCGAAACTTCGATGATATGCCGCCGGCGAGACCTGGTCAGGGTGATTGCCCTTTTTTATTATATTTTTATTCTTATTTCAATTATTTTATACAAGTGTCAAACATTAATTTATTTTTCGTCGATTGACAATGAACTAGATGAAACCATGAAATTTGTGATTTCACGGATTGTATCTTATAGTTATACTATAGTAAACTAGACTGACCAAGTCATGGTAGTGGGAAATCTTGTTTTTCCGAACAAAAATCTCTCAGTCCATTTTTATCTTATTAGTAGTTGTTCGTGATCGCCACACCAGACTATAGTGTTTCTGGCTACCTGCATCTTGGTCTTGCTCCAAAACACATTGATTTGCATGACATTTGTTGAAAATATTTGTACCAAGCAGAAACATACTTGGGAAATTAGTAGGATCATATGTTGGTGTTGTATAAGATTACAGAAATAATTAATAATATTTAAATCGTTAACAGACACAACTGGTAGACAAAAACTGAAGCTGGAGCCGCGGACGGTGAAGGAGCCAGTGAACTCGCTGGCCAGCACCAGCCAAGCCTCGTCAATATTCGGTGGCGCGCGGCCGCGGGAGGAGCGCCTCAAGGAACTCGCGGGCGAGTAAGGCCCCTACCACCCGCCACCACCATCTCCCTCCTGTGTGTATATGTAACGTGCCGTCGTCCACCATACTTTATGTATATCCCCCCCATTTATAAAAGTGCCGATCACAATGTACATGAACTGGAAGGATTTTGTTAGGTTGTGAGGTTGTAAATCATTTATATCGTATATGTATTTTGTTAGCTTTATAATGTATCTCGATCGAGGAGCTTATTGTTTTTGTGGTTTGTCCTTTCTTATTTGAGTAGAACGACTGTTTGTAACTCGGTAAGCGCAATTTAAATTGCTAGTGTTCGGTCTTCTCAATTTGATTGTCTAGGCTTTTGTGTGTCTGTCGAACTCTGCTTGCATACTAAGGAATATTATTTCGAAATTGAGAATTGTTTTTTTTTGTTGATAATTGTTATTATAATCAATGTGATGGACCATAATAACATCACTTATTTTTTTATATTACCAGTGACTTTAAGAGTTAAATTTTCTGGTATATAAACATAATGCTTATTTTTTTAGACCCAAAAAAAATAATTGCATTACTTATTATGAAATATAATTTAAGATATGGTGATGTAATTATGATGTCATTAATAAATTAACTTCCACATATTCTGATTTCTACTTTACTATAGATATGTATGTGTAATGATTTCACAAGTTACGTGGCAGATAAAAAAAATCGCAAAATTGTAACAGAATATAGAAAATTAATAAAAAGTGAATTCTTTATAATCGAGGTTTTAATTCCATTTCTCTTCCCTCCCCTCCGACCATATTATTATTGTTTTACTAGCTTCCGCCTGCGATTTCGTCCGCATGGATTGAAAAAAGGTTAAATTTGTCAGTAAAATCCACATTTACAAATACAATGTGATAAGGAATACCCAGTCAAAAGACATGGCGTAAGAACCGAAAATAGAAATTCACTTTTTTGATAATAACTCAAAAAATATCCGTCAGATGTCACTCAAATTTCAATGTGATCACACGGAAGTCATTAACTCTAATGTCGAAAGAATTATCGAGATCGATCAACACAGTCCAGAGATATAAAGTAAGTGAATGTTTTTAGAATTTCTAAAAATTTAAACAAATTCTTCAAAATTTTTACTTATTATGTTATTCCAATGTATTAGCTATATGACTACAAAGTTTCATCGAAATCCGTTTAGTAGTTTTTACGTGAAGGAGTAAATTAATTTCTCATTGTTTTATTGTAGGAAGTGTAAGAAATTAATAAACACCTCAGTTCAACTCACACACAGCCATCCAAGTAGTGATCAGACAATTGACAATTTTAAATTGATTTTTTTTATTATACCCAGATGCAGAACAAGGATTCCTGTTCATCACAGAAAAGTTTGTTCTGGGTGGGCATTGAACCTGCAACCTTTGGTTTAGTAGTCAGAATTACTAACCCCTAGACCAGGCTAGTCAAAGGTGCCATTGTGGCATTAATGATAATATTGTTGCCAGACCCATTAACACTTATCTGGAAGCTTCTGAAGTCTGAATAAATACATAGAAATATTATGATCAGAAAAGTTGGTAATGAATCACTAACAGAAGTCAAAATAAAAAAACTTTTGAAGTTAAGTACTTTATTTATATATCAAGATCATCGTCTGGGTCTTCATCATCCCAATCGTCTACGGCATCAGGTTCATAATATACTTTTCCTTGACCTTCATTGATTTTGCTCATATATGGCAATTTTAACTGGTGCTTTGCCAATTGATTTAATTGATCAACCTCAATTTTAAATGTTGACATATTACTAGGCAGAACTTTTTCCACAATATCTTCTTTTACATCCAATTTAATTGGTCTCGAAGTCAAAACTGAAGTATTGTAATCATATGATAGTAACTCGTCAGTTTTATAGAACTTGCCGCCAGATTTTATCTGCACTTTAATTTTACATGGATTGTTTTTATCAAATGATACTATTGCATTTGCTAAATGGTTCAAATGCGTCTGAATTTTCCAACCAGGAAGGATGCAGTCTTTGTGCAATATTATGAGGAGTTTTGATATAGAAGGTTGGAAGAACAGCTTTTTTAAATTTTCTAGGCATTTGTCCCAACCCAAGGAGATAGCCATTTGATTTACTGAATCTATTATCACAGTTCTTTTATCTCTTGTGTTAAAAAGTGGCAATAACATAACATCTTCACAGAATGTAATATTTTTACTTTTGAAAACCTTTACCCAAAGTGAAGGCGGATATTCGTAACTTAAAAAGGTTATGTTGTCGTCATTTACTAACTCTTTGATTAAGGGTAATAAGTTTTTATTATAGTCATCCTCTAATAGTATAAATGAAGCTGATTTTAATTTCAGCAAAGCCATTATTACAAAAACGTAAATACAAAAAAACAATTCTTATTCACACATGATCACTGACATTGACAACTGGAATGGATTTTTTTAATTAAAATTTAACGGCATTGGGGCCTAAATATTCGACTTTATTGTGTCATTGCCTAATCAAACGTCATCGCTGAACTTACAAAATCGTCAGTAGCTAGTCGAACAACAAGCACGTTCTGTGCAAGCAACCATGATGGACATGCACTGTACATATTTCTATTTTGTCGTCTTTCCTTATTTATTACATTGATTTATGGTCGTCTCTTAAATAGTGCGTGTGGCTACCACGAATATACGATTCTGAGGTTATCACACGGATTTCATGTGTCCAAAGGACTGCAAACTGCAGTAATGTTTCTAGAGGTGCGATTTGAGGGAACTTGCATCACGCTATAAAATCCTGAAAATAGATAAGTATTACTACTGAAAAAAAAAACGATTATAATAGTCAAAGTCAAAAATTATTTATATCGTGTAGGCATTACAATATACTTATGAACATATATTTTTTAGAATTTACTACCTTTTGGGAAACGTGCCATAATAAAGAGGAGAAGAAACAGGTGCAGAAACTCCTCAGCACAACTTTTGAAAACAATGCCAACACTAATTAATTAATGATAATTAAAGATAGCATGGATGGTTCTCTCTCTCTTAATCTTAATTAAAGCACGAAATGTAGACAGCTTTTCATGTGAGTAAAGTAAGACTGCACAAATCATTCTATCGGTTTTAATAAATTAATAAAGCACAATGCAATAATTCATACACTTTTAATCATGTCGTATGGCCATACACAGAGAAGAGTGTTTACCCAATTGTGAACAATACATAGGTGGCAATGTTTTTGTTAATTATCTGTACATTTTGCTTCTGTCACATTAGACATTTGACACTTGGTTGTCATAATACTAATTGACAGCTTGCAAGCTTGGTTGAAAGCCATGATAAGTTGATAAATGTTTTACGGCGTAATTTAATTATAAACAGTCTTCTTAAATTAATATTAAAAATATCTGTATTTAGTTCTTCGCAAAATTTATACATCTAAATATATCATCACGAATGCTAATTGGCATTTAGTTTAAACCTACCAACTTCCACTTTGACAATGTTTAAGCAAATAATAAGATCCAAACCTTTAACTAGGCAGATTGTCTTCGTCCCAGCTTACAAACCTCCTGATCAAACAGATTATCAAAATCTGCGTAACTTTTTAAGAAACCATGAAAAAGTTCTTATTCTCACGGGTGCAGGAATTTCTACAGAATCGGGTATGTGGAGTGTGGTTTTCCGATGAATTCAAATATATAGTGGTCGTGAATGATCAATGATATTGTATTTGTAAGGAATACCTGACTACAGATCGGAGGAAGTTGGTTTATATGCGCGCAGTAATCACAAACCAATCCAGTATCAGGAATTTGTAAAATATCCAAAAGTAAGGCAAAGATATTGGGCAAGAAATTTTATTGGTTGGCCAAGATTCAGTTCAATTCAACCAAATGCCACACATTTTGCTGTAAGACATCTGGAAAAGGTAACCGTCTCATAAGGCATATAATTAATGGTGGAACATTGTTTACAAACATGTCATACATAATTTTTATTTAATTGT
This sequence comes from Asbolis capucinus, assembly GCA_018249125.1. Classification (NCBI taxonomy): domain Eukaryota; kingdom Metazoa; phylum Arthropoda; class Insecta; order Lepidoptera; family Hesperiidae; genus Asbolis; species Asbolis capucinus. Next base: position 25,260 of record DWJZ01000716.1, read on the forward strand.
AGGTTGGCAAGGTCACATGCATAGTAACACAAAATGTGGATAGATTACATCACAAAGCAGGCTCAGAAAATGTTATAGAGCTCCATGGGACTGGTTATACTGTAAAATGCTTGCAATGCCCATATGAAATCAGTAGAATAGAATTACAGGAGGAACTGCTAAAAAATAACCCTGATATGAAAAGCACTTTTACAATGATCAGGCCTGATGGTGATGTGGATTTATCAAAAGTAAGTTTTACTTTTGTTAAGAAAAAATTGTTTTCTTTCTATGACACATTAATTAACTAATAACTTTTTAGGAGCAAGTTGACAGATTCCGTGTACCACTTTGTCCAAAGTGTGAAGGTCCCCTAAAACCAGATATAGTATTCTTTGGTGATAATGTTCCGAAACATAGAGTGGAGAAGATAAGGCAAGAGGTTACAAGAAGTGATGCTATCTTTGTCTTGGGCTCAAGTTTAACAGTTTACTCTAGCTATAGGATAGTGTTACAAGCAAAAGAGGAAAATAAAAAAACAGCAATTTTGAATATAGGTCCTACACGAGCCGATGACATTGTAGATCTTAAGGTTTCTACAAAATGTGGAGATTTTCTAGCTGAGCTATGCAATACTATATATTAGCATTGAAAAACAAACCAAAAAATAGTAGATTTACCTGAAGCCAGTTGCTTTTCTGACGAATGGAGGCATCTCTGGGAATCGTCTGGTTTCTTTCTCAGTTTTTTTGCATAGATACAGTTTTGTATAGTGTAATTTGTTATGATGTAAATGTATTGATGTTAATTAATATTTAACTTATTACCTCATTTGTTTCTGTAGATTTTTATATAAATAAAACAAATATTTTTTTAATTTCATTTATTCATTGTAAAAAACAAACATGGATACAAAATTGTTTCATTCCACTTATGAAAGGAAAGATGACCCATTTAATTGCTGTAAGTTTTTAAAGGTTCAATACAAAAACATGAATAAATTAAAAACTAACATTATCTTTTCAAATGGCATAGTCTTTTTTGTAATAAAGGTAATAAGAAAAAGTGTAGCGAAACATAGTTGTTACAGTCCAAAAAAATATTTATTATTTCTATTATATATTCAGATGGAAATTAATTTTATTTTGGTACAAACAAGAGGTAAATGAGATCACAATACTGCCTGTAACATTGATTTGGCAAACAAAAAAGTTCTTTCTATTGAACTCCACAGTTGTAGGAAAGTCAGTTTTATAATTAGGTGAAAAAAAAACATATAATCTAGAATGTTGCACACATAAAGGTTTGGTTTATTTTATACATACAAGATAATCATTACTCACACAAATTAATGAAAAGTAATAAGCAATGTCTTAGTTAACACTTATGAGTACCGACAGCCAACTTATGTATATTGAATGTGGCTCAATAGAAATGATTTCTTGAATACTAACATTGTCTCGAAGCCACAAAACACGTATCCACGCATACAAACAATTAATGGCAGTGATCAAAGTTTTTATACTTGAATTATATCTAATCACTACTAGAATGGGTCCTTTACTCTACGCATTGTATTCTTACTTTATATCTGCTAGATCAAATCTTATTTTCTTAAGCATAGTTGACCATTTAAATGTATATAGACTTGACCTTAAATAATTTAAGTTTAAATTTTTATCATTTACACATAATTCCAAGAAAGATAATCGATTATTTGTTTTCCATAACTTTTAGAATATCTAAAATACGTAATACGTAAAGGTCCTCCAGTTATCAAGATTTCCAAATATAATTAAGTATCAACACTAACTGATCTATTTTACTGCTTTGGTGCGTAATGTATGTATTAAGTAAATTAACTTAACTTCCAAACCCCATTTGTAACTGCCCAATATGATCTAGATCGAATTTGCACTGTATTTGTGTCAAATTTGCATGATATATTACATATGTATGAGCAGTAGATGTGTGACAATTCAATATGTCTAATATTAAATGGAAATTAATTTCATTATTCAGTACACGGAAACTTTCTCTAAACGCTTCCCGATAGCATGACTCGTGTCTTATGTAGTATTTAACAGGTTCTGCTAACCTCATACTCAATGACGAACTATATAACTGGATGTCGGCATACTTTCATGTCACCCACATTATATAGATTTGAAATTTAATCACCTCTCTCAGTGTAAAAAGTAACTTATTTGTTCAAAACACTAAACTGAGTGGGGCGGGATAAACACTATATTTTAAATACATACTTAAAAATATGCAATTTATGTCAAAATAATCTTAAAATCGAATTGAATTAAATTAATAATTAGTTAAATGCTATCTACGATCATGGGTCTAATATTAAATCATGACAACATGTGATGATGAACTCAATACTTAAATCTTCGCCCAAGGGCAGAAGATGAAAACTGAAATGCTACTAAATTCAAGTAATAGAATCAAAGATTATATAATAGTCTTACACAATCATACTACTGAGAGTCAAGTGAATACTTCCTAACAAGTGGAATACCCATCATGTACCTAGATAACTGTCCTCGCATGCAATAGAAGAGTGGTTCTAGGCAGGGCTTACGTTGTTAACGAACTGAATTATAATATAAATTTTGAATGCCAGCCGTTTCCCATGTGATTCCCTGTCTCTTCCCAATCCCCTACCACCGCAAACGGAACCTGACTTCACTGGCCACATCAACATTTGCAAATTACTTAAAATAAAAAAAAAATGGAACAAGTTTGTTGATTAACCGGCATCTAGTCAGCCTGAGAGTATCTGGCTTAAATCCGAGAGATCCATTTTTGATGTCAAATTGGACTTAAACACGTTTATAGCACTTAACAGCAGTCTTAACATCACAATGAAACTTTCACATTGAAATGTTTTGTCACTACAACAGAAGTGTAATACTAGGATGTCGCCTCCACAATTGTCTATTGTATGGAACATTATAAGAAGTAATCCGCTTGGGGTTTCTTTGAAGGGACGCCGCGCGACTCCTGCGGCGCCGCCTCGAATATCGTGAACTCACGTTGAAGGTTCTCTTTCAGTTCTAATATTGCTGCTACATTGCCGCACCTGGTGAAACAATAAAACTTAAATTACACAGATTAAGTTTAAACCATATTTATTAATTCTGGGATATTGTAAAATTTAACAGCAAATGTAAGTCCTTTATACAATATAAACATTTTATTATAATGTAAATAAAATTAGTTAATAATAGCAATAGTATAGGCATAATATCGTTTAATTCGCATATGTCGCGCCAACCATCTTTAATTTCTTTATATTATATAATTTTGGATCAATGGCTATCTTGCTACAAGAAATAAAACTGTAAAAACTCCAGAACTTATTGAAAATTTCTCTTTTATGTAGGTTTCTACTTTATTTTAATTACAGATGAATAATAATAATAATAAATATCTTTAGACAACTCACACACGGCCATCTGACCCCAAACTAAGCGTCAGCTTGTGCTATGATGATCAGATAACTGATAAACATACATATATACTTTTAAATACATACTTAAATAAATATTTCTATTACACACCCAGAC
>DWJZ01000717.1:0-28814 GCA_018249125.1 Asbolis capucinus
ACACAGTAGCGGGTTTTTATATGAAACCCATACAATAGCACAAATAACCCTATAATGTACCCATTTAAATTTTTATATTAACATCCTGGTCGAAGTCCTCATAACAACTGATATGATTATCGCATGTGAGAAAAATTACACGACATCGATATATCTACACTACCTATTCGGGTTTGCACGTACTAAGTACGTTCATTAATAAGTGCACGCGGCGCGTTGCTACATATCGACTCATCAACCGATATCATTTTGAAACCAAAACCTATTCCAGATAATTTTGAACAAAGTTTCTAAAGATATCAGTGCTCTATTTCTATTACAGAGTCTATAAAGGATAAACAAGCTCGCAAACATTTATAGATACATATTATGTATACACACTAACTGTACCAGGTCACGCTTCGCTGTGGGTTGACATAAGCTACGGAATGGGCTATTAGAGTTCTATGCATGTATACAATTTCGTACTTATCTTGTTAACCGTTAAAGAGTTCCATTCCCAGAAGCCAATATACATGTGTCTGATCGAAGTCATTCAGGAATGAAAACCTATTCTAGATATGTAATTCTGAACAAAGCTGCTGAAGACATAAGTGTTCTATTTCTTATCATTTCAGGGCCTTTAGGACAACCAAACTCGGAAACTTTTATATATACATATATATAGCTTTCAAGGGTGCAAATTCAAAAACTTGAACCTTTTTTCTTAGTCTTCATCAAGTGTAGAAGTATTTTATGCTTGCAAATTCTACAATGATGATTTTCCATACAAATTCTTATCATCTATTTCAACACCTTTAAAGCCATTTTTCATGGTAAGAAGTGGCATATGGTGTTCTAGCTCTGTAGTTTGTTTCGGTTTTAACCGATCGAAAAGTTAAGAAACAGCAGGCGAGTCGAGGATGGGTGACCGCTAGTGGCAAAAAATTTCATGAGCGTTTCCGTGCTTCGGAGGACACGTACGTCGGTCTCCGTTGTTGATCCATGTTTGACATTAAAACTTCCGACACTTAGGTTGGCCACTAACACCTTCGCATTGAAGACACAGGGTAGAGTATGCGCTAGCCCCTCACTATGAGGAGAGAACGGTGATCAGTAGCGGACCATCGATGGGCCATCTGTTCTTTCCCAAGATCTTGTCTATTTCTTACAATTTTATCAACATCACTTCAGTAACAGGCGTGAAAGCGTAACACACAGACAGTCAAAGTAACTTTCGCATTTATAATTCTACACTTAACGTGTGTGGTGTTTCGATAACAAGTAGCTTGTGTTATTCCAGTCTATCTCTGTACCAAATTTCATTCAGATCCGCTCAGTATTTTGCTTGAAAGAGTAACAAACATTCATCCAACCACCATTTATAATAGCAGGATTCGTAAACATCGTTTCTCAATGACCCATGCCCAAGTAAATACAGGATCATTCCATTTTACTATCTGAAAACTATAGAAACTATGCGACTATAACTTTATTGGTGGGCAAAATAATCTCATTGATAACTGTTATCAGTGGTCAAATAGGATTTAGAACAGGATCTGAAAATACATTATTCAAATCACTCTGTACTATCGTGTGATTAATTAATATGTTTGTCACTTTGAGTCGACATGTAATTATTTTCACGTAAATCATAATGTTTGAGCCTTTCAATTGATATAAATTCAATTAGAGAAATAACTACTACATACTGACTATGTTATGCCCTAACTTTAGAGACAAGTTTTAAGCCAACTAGTTTTACTTTCTTTCTTGTTGGGATTTGTATCGTGTCGTCATATTAGTCACTAGGTCACCTTGCATTATCAACATTTTTTTTGGAAACTATATTTCAGTTTATAAATACATTAAATTGTTTAAATTAAGAAGAAATTGGTCTTTCATTAACTGGGCATTTTTTCTGTGCTAATTGAATTTCAACCTTGTTAAAATGTATTTTTGGTCGGCAATCAAAGAAACAATTACTCATACCATCTGTTTCAGCTGTCACACAAATACCAATTTCAAATTGCACAATATTCTCGAACATACACAAGACAGTCTATAGCAACTTGAATATTATTGCAATATTAGGAAGCTGTTGCGTTACTGACCTTCCCATAGCAGTTCTGTCTCTGTTGCACGGAAAGTTACAAAGAAATAGTGACAGGAAACGTTTACGGTATCTACTTCATCATGACTTTAGGCTTTTATTGCATTCTCTTTTTCTTTCCATGATTATTGCATAGACAAAGCGACAAATGTACAATTGCATATAACATAAAAATTTTGAGAGATTTCCATTTGAAAATATAATTGTACTACACACATAACTATGTAAACTTCCCATGATTGGCGCCACTCCAACAAGTTCTGAATTATCTGAAATCCCTTCTTTCCGTTGTTTTCCTCGAGTTGTCGTTCCCGGCTTGTATCGATATAACAAAATGGTTACATTACTATTTATACGCTAAATAGTACAACTTAACTGTTGGTTTGTGTTTAAGTTATGTTAATCTTAAAGAATTAAGTATTGTCATCATATAATAATCCCAATGATACAGCATGAAAAAAATTAAACTCGAATAACATTCATAAATATGCATAGAGCTGCGACAGAATAACTAGTTGCTATTGAATTTGGAAAAGCAGTTTACAAGATTATACGGAAACAATAGAATAAAGAAAAACATTTTAAAAATTACTGTAATACATAAAGCAATCAGTTAAAGAGGTTGTTTTTTCTTGTTGGTTGTTGTCTAATAATATGAAGTATTACATGAACATATCGTCACGATCAGGATGTATGCAAGAAACCTGTAAAGCAAGTTTTAAAAGGCTAAGTTTGCTTTGATTCATAGATGAGTTTAAGACCTAATAGATCCAAGTAAGTCAATGAGAGTAATTATTACCATTAATAGTCGTGCAAGCTACAGTTATCTATTGAAACTTTTTACTTAACTTTAATTGGTAATAAATGTAACTTTCTTAAAAAGGAGACTTGAGTATTAACTGGTTTACGGTATAAAGCGAAACCAAATGCTGCAATTCAAGATCTTACACAATGTTTGTTATCTTGTAATAATGATATACTCAAGTCAACAATAACAACAACACTTGTAACAGTTTCGAAATCTTGTTTCTTAATCAGTTGATAGCTAAATCCTTGAATACAGTTACTGGATCACTGATATTGTCTCTATGAAATCGAATCAAGAACTTGTGCAGAACATTGCGTTTAATTTGAAGCAACAAAGGAAAGGTAAATGGGTCAGTTTTTCTGGCATGAATAATGGGCTTTAATGTTAATTGTATAAAGAATATAAGAGGTACCGGTACTGCGCCCTGTAGAATGCTTTAAGGTTATTAACGCACGTTGCATCGGTCACGTAGACCGCCCCCACCACTACACAGGCCGCCCACTATAACGGTAATTGCTTGTCAAATCTTACAACTAAATACAATCCTACAATAACTTATTTTTCTATATTTCTTTGACTTTCTAATGTGATTGGAATCTAATGCTTGTGTAAGATTTTGTAAACTGTTGTTTAAGTAGGTGTTTACTTAAAATTTTGCCGATTCAGCTTGTTTCGCAATAACATAGTTAATGCTTAAACGGGCTTATTGATAATAACTATTTTTGATCTATAAAATTTGCTGATTTAATGACAGGACCGTACTTCTGTTGATGTTGTGGCACGAAATTCTTGAAAGCAGTTTGAGTTAGCATTTAATTTATACACTTTGCGATAACAATATTTGACCACTGTTCAAAGTTCAAGTTACGACTTAGCATAATTGCTTATGTTTACAAATTTTCAACCGGTTGCGATAATTATTTCTAATTAAGTTGGGTATACATCCATTATAATGATTATAATATTCATTAATTCAGCTATAGGTATAGGAATTTTAATTTTCGTGTGTATTTATGCGAAACATAATTTATCGCGTCGCAGCTGACGTGGACTACACAAATAACATCTACAAACTAAGACAAAACTTTCAACTGTCACAAAAATAGTTGCCACAGTTAGACATTGATCAGGGTCTTAGCAGGTTCGTCACTAAGAACTGATCAACAAGGCTGCTCAAGTTGCACTAAGAAAAAACTGGGAATGAAATGGCACATGAGTGGCTACAACACATTGGTGGTTTCTCCTCATGAAGAGGCCTAGAGCATACCTCACGCTGCACCAATGTGGATTCGTGGAGGGGTATGCCAACCCAAGTGTAAGAAATTTTCATGCCGCCGAAAACTTCAGACATTCCTTTACGATAAATGAAATGGGCAAATGTTCATAATAGTAGTAATTTGGAGTGACAAAGAAACATTGAACTTATCTAGTAGTTAATAAATAATTTAATAGAATACGAAATATGAAAGTGAGGTATGAAAACTAATAAATAAATAAATATCATTGGACAACTCACTCACTGCCATCTGACCCCAAACTAAGCGGTAACTTGTAATATAGTGATCAGACAACTGATAAACATACATATACTTTTAAATACATACTTATATAGACCCAGACACAGAACAAACATTCTTGCTCATATTTGAAAAGTTTGACCTAGGTGGAAATCTAACCCACGACCTCGGTGTAGTTATGTTCAATAACCACTAGACCAACCGGCCTGTCACTATCACAAAAAACTATAATTATAAGTAACATAATATTTATAAAATAAAATGATTCATGTGCAGGATGTAATTACGTATGATTTTATTGTTAGGTAACTATTCAATTGCTTATTATAAGCATTATAATTTATTTTAATACGTGTCATTTACGGAAACCCGAAGCTAATAGATGTTAACAATACTAGACAATTAGAGATAAGGTGCAATTTATTTAAATTTTGTTTTAAATGACTTCTATAAATGGCCAGTGTTTGTGTAGTCAACTCGTCTTGTTTGTATTTCATTTGTAATATGTGCACTAATATTACACCTGTTGCCTTCCTCGTCAAATGGACTATCCAACACAAAAAGATTTTTTCAATTCGAACCACTAGTTCCTGAGATTCCGTCATTCAAACAGACTCTTCAGCTTTAACATAAGTATAAATAAGATGATTAATGATGAAAACAAATGAATGCGTATGTATGGCTTTCCCGAGGGAATCATAAACGTTTATATGACTCAATCGTGCATTCACAAATAGGCCTGAGTAACGAGTTGCCAAGTCATGTTATCATTCGTATCGTATGTTTTGTATTCCAAATGTGCAGATATCTCTGGCCAACGACTCTTCAGCCCTGACCGTCATAGCAATAATTTTATTTTATTATATTTAATTATCAACTCCGTTATCAAAACCGACACTTCGGTTCAACCGATAACCTCCCTATCTTTGTTTTAGACACACGAAATTCGATAAAGACCTCCTTGCAAGATGATATTTTTTACAGATAGCATAGAAATAATTTTAAATTAAGAACTGATTTAAAAGTCATCGTGAAATACATTGCTGTTCTTCCACTGACATCTATATTCTATTTATTTTTCTTTATATAACTGACAGCTTCGCACAAACGCGTCTATTTGCTCAGCTCGATGTTGGCACTGTTCTATGTTAACATGTTGGAAGCTAACAGTCGTCATATTGACAACTGACAGTCGCCATATTGCATTAAACGTCAAATCACCAGATTCGCCAATAGACGCAACTCTTATGACAAGCTTGGTATAGTCTTCCACCAAGCATGTAACAAGCAAACCCCCTCTAAAAGATACTGTAATTTTGTATGGAATAGCATGTGCTTTGTACATGTCAGTATATCATATTCGTTTTATCTCAGGTTCTAAATTTAAAAATGTTTCCCCAACTTTTATATAATTAACCAAATTGCCTACATATTTGTGTTATTTCGACGGATTACGAGCATGTCACGTGATCCTTGGAACCGGATTGTTTCAATTAGGGTCGGCTTACAAACAAGGTATGCTAGTATTGGAGATTGGGAGTTAAAAGCGTTCGAAATTATAACGGTTTGTCTTTAAAACTCAAAAATGGATTTTCCGTTGTTCTTAAAAATGTGAACACAAAAGATAATTGAGTACTTTTGTTTTAAAGACATATTACGGACAAAATCATTTATTTTTCATAATTGAGTTTATTTTTGAAACAATGTATGATTTTTTTGCAAGGTTTTTATGCTCCTCGTTTCTCAAAAGCCCAAGTCATATTAAAAATATTTAAGTTTTAAATCAATCGCTTTAAATTAAATTCGTGTAAACCTATTCTATCGTTGTTTCTATGCAAATGGCATCTGCAGTTAAATATTTATCTAAACCAGCCAGTCGACTACAAAACTTAAGCCGATAACTGAGATATTTGCAAAGCACTATTGCGCATTTTGCGAAAACAACAAGATGGAGGTGTTTTCGCGCGTTTTACGACCACAGAATAAATTTAAGCGCCATGTTGGCGTCCGTAATACGACCCAAAGACACTTTCAGTAAATTTTATTTATATCACTCGAACTATTCGAATCCGTATTGCGCATTTATCAGATATTTTATGCGTATCTGTGAAATCATTTTTATGACTTACATTCTTATTGGTATGCGTGTATATTTAAAAAGATAAAATTCTTTTGCATAACATTGTGTTTATTCCTTGGTTAATATTTAAGAATATATAAAAGTTTGTGATCATTTTTAACCTCGAAAATAACTCCAAAAAAGTTTATTAGGTACAGATAAATTAACAAAAGTGTTTGCCGCTGCATATTACTGACATAAAACGATGGTGGACCAGACAACAAAAATAACAAACATTTAATTAATTACATCGAAAATATAACGGAAATTTATTATTCATTTAGTGCTAAGTGACATAATTATAACGAATAACAGATTATTTTTATAACAACATGAAAAAACTGAAATATGCAGTACATACTGTACCAAAATATTTTTTTGTAACAGAAGCTGAAATTGCATCATACTAAATTTTAAAAGAAAAAGCTACGAGAATCTTTGAAAGAAAAATTGCCTGTGCACTTTTTCCTATACAGACTTTAAGAATATCCGAATATTTTGGGAGATCAACCCGCAAAGTAACGGTTTTTTCTTCCTTCGTTAGATAATCTGTTCTTTTCAAAGAGGAAATAAGTAACTTGACTTTCAAAACAGATGCGGATATCCGGGTAAAATTTCTTTGTATCGTTATTTTTTATTTTATAGTGATAAAGAAATAGTAAAGAAGTAGTAATTAATTAGCTGTGACCCACGAGAGGCACCATAAATTTACGTTATTACCTTACAAACAATTTACGTTACAAACGATTTACGTTACAAACGTTCGACAGCAAGTTCGGTAATATTTACTTTAAAACTGTACCGATACTCCTTGTAATGGCTTCGACCCGTTGATGGCTCAGGACTGAGCACGGGTCTGCCATCTGAGGACAATTGGTGTAAAATGATTAATAAAAATACATGAAAATAAATATTAATAGTGTATACATAGTAATGTAAACAGTGACCTGGGGACCGAAAATACATTAGTCACTTAACTACGCAGTTGTATTGCCAGGTAAATATTATTCTCGTTATTCCAATCGCGTATATTTCAGAACATCTTATCAACAAGGCCTACCGCAAATGAGGAATTTACATACAATAATAGCAAATAATGTTGTTTAACAAGAAAGCATCAGCGTACTAGCGTGACTAGTTACATAATGACGTAAGTGTTTATGCAATGATAGATATGTGGCGATTTAGTTGTTATTCCTTCGCAGGAGTCTTAGGACCTTTTGTAATCGAGAGCTTTTTGTGGGGCTCAGTGTTTTTTTTATAATTCGTTGTATTCTAAGTTGGTAATGTTGGCGCCATTGTTATTATGCCTTGATGTGTGTATCAATTCCAGTTTGTTTTCGTTGTTGTCTTGCGACCATTAAACTTTCAGTTCGGCAACCGTATAAATGTTATGTTATTTTTAGTGCTGAATTAATAACGGTCGGATTCATTACCACTCGGATGCAGACAGTCTGAAAAAATAATCACGAAATTTTAATGTTAACTTCTCTTTAATTTCTTTTATACGTTAAATAAATGATTTGACTTTGACTGAACCTCAGTACTCAAAAGGATTACCTCATAACTGGGTTAGAATATACTCCCAACACGATGCTTCATTGCAGATGATGTACTTATTGATTCCGACTGCTTCAGCATTGTACTGCTTCCCTTATCACCTTCTCTTCCTCGCGTATGCGTGTCTGTTACGTTCCTGGCGGCAACGAGTTCGTAACACCCCAGTCTGGTGTTGTCAACGTCCGTGGGTGGAGCTGATCAGTTGCCATCAGGTGATCCGTTTGCTCGTTTGCTTGTTTATCACATAAAAAGCATGGAAGCCCTCTGAAATGTTTGCTACTAATGGTCGGTTATTATTCTCGATCTATCACAAACGTCAAAATCTACTGGGCTATTAACTTCCGCAAAATTTAACGATCTTTGCTAAGCCGTTAGGATTGAATTGGCAACCTTTTCCGTACCCCAATGACATTTGGTATTAAAAACTGGATAAAAGACCTTGAGACGAACAAATTCATGTTTCAAAATTTTTTATTGAGGCGTATTGCGCGTTAGTAGTTTTATTGTGGGTATACGTGAGGTGTATTGGCGGAAATAATAATGTAATGTGATATAAAGTTATTCATAAAGTTCGATGCCGCGGTACACCAAGTACAGCCAAACTCATCGCGCTCGCGCTCGCGTTCGTATATTAAACCTCCTAATTAGCTGTCCGATTCTTGTTTTACAAGTCGTAGTGATATCGTAGCGACTTTTTCGTTGAAGCGGAATTTGGTATTCACAATCGCAATCGGCCCCACCAATGTTCTCAGCGAAATTTCAACTGTATTCAGATCATATAGAGTTAAAGTTTCATTGAAGTGTAGTTAATATAAATGAGAATACTAAACTACAGCTGGATTGCAATCGGACGCCTTCTAAATTTGAACCAATTTGAAATCGTTCGTTAACCGAAAAGCTCGTAGTCCTGGAAAAATCCAGAGTTTGTTGAAAGAATTTGCCGGTAATCTGTAGCCCAAGAAATACCCAGGAGTATATAAACCTGGATCTGGTAGATGGGGGGAATAAGTATAACAAACGTATCAGGAAGAAACACATTAGGTAACTTGCCACATCCGTGATAGAACAGACCGGACCTTATCAGAGCACAGATAATCTTATATCAGTGTTGGTAATATTTACGTCATCTTGGACTTCGAACCCCGCAAACAGAATGATATCATTACTACAAATAAGTTTAACAACAGAAATTAGTGTTTGAACAACTAAAGATGTTTAAGTATTTAAGTTGTTCGAGGAAACATTTTTATAATCTTGTTTTAACTGAATAATCTCTTTTTTATGCTGGAAAGAGACAGACGACTCTCGGTTTGACAAGTGACATTAGAAATGTCAGGGGTGTCAAAAAGCTTGTCGGCCAAGAAGGAAGTATGTTAAAAATATGCTTTCTATTTATTTAAATATTTTGAATGTGTAACTTAAATTTCAACACTATTTCTATAGGCATAAGGCTGTTTTCAATTATATTTGTATGTACATGTAATTTCTAAGTACAAAAACCAGGTAATACCTCACAATATTTAAGAAAAATATCATTATTACGTTACCGTTTTTGCGTGAAGGAGTAACAAACATTCATCTATCCATTCTCATAAACTTTCGCATTTATGATAGTAGGTTTGTATCTCGTGTTTGTGTACTTTTATGTAACGTCGTCTGTGTTCCCCTTGAATGATAATGTGGGTGTCTACAAGTCGAAAGTAAATTGTATTTTACTCGAGTTGGTACACTTTACCATCGACGACTATATAACTTTTTAACATTGAGTACTAAAGTATTCGTTTTGAAAATTCCAACGAATAATGTTTTTAAATTGTTTTGAATTTATGTTACCTACAACATCTCACTTATGTCCAAAATCCTTCAAGAAATTACGCCTTTGTCCGTTGGTCGTGTTCCATTTTCAAACTGTGAACTGATGCAATACATCATTCTATTTTTAAACATTTTTATAATGTTTGTTAAAGTGGTGTGCTGAGTTGGAGACATCGTATTTTAAATTCAAATGGGTACTCACGATCTATTTATTATTATACCGATATTTCGACCTAGTTGCATTAGTTCATCTTGCCATGTAAAATGTTTATTTTCCGCACCGATATTAATGTATAAACATGTTTGTGTTAGTAATTTTAAATTAGTGCGGGCAAGTAGGTTGTCCCTTACGAAGCATTTTGATAAGAAAACACTTATAAAAATTGTTTATTTATAACTTGAATTTCAACCCTATTTCATTGACCGTACGGCTGCTTTTGTTTTTCAAACTTTATTTGTACATATTACTTAATATATCAGGTAATATTTATTTCACACATTAGGTACCTGTTAATTCATATTATGTACATATTGACGTCATATTGTTATATTCAATATATTTATCTTGTAAAAATCTATTTCTGGCTGATTATGAAGAGATAAGTAAAAAAATTGACGTTGTAAAATGAATGATGTTGAATTGCGAAGTATTTTTATTATTGCTATTAATAATATAACGAAAACAATATAACCTTACGTCAAACCGATTTGCAGTGATTTTTCATCTTAAAATAACATATCTTTACTTGATTCGATAAAAATAATTCGAATTATTTGTATAAAATTTGCACCGAGTGATCGCAACCTATGACTGTCCCAACACTGGACTTGGGTACTCAGAACGTGAGGCGGCTAGTCCATCACGCTGGCCAAGGAGATGGACTTATATGTTAAGTTTATTTTTTGATTCATCACTTTGTTATAGGTATTTATATATACAATAGAAGCCATTTTGAACAAAGATTACTCCTGGTTCTAGATACTATTTTGAGAGCGACTGACTCGGGCGCGTGTGTCTTGTCTTTACCAAAATACCAACAGGAATAATTACCAAAATTACCAATATTTCTGTGTGTATGTTAAAATGTTAATCAATACTGTTACAAAATGATATAAGATAGGACTTCATTTTAACTCAATGCAATTTCGTTTTTGCGATACAATAGAATCAATTAACAAATCGATTCACAATAAGATTGTATCAATCGAATAAAGTACCAATTCGATTTTAAAATTGATTGAAGTTCGTTATATTATAGGTTATATACGGAAGTCTTCGAACGCCATTAAAAACTTTCGGCACGTTTTTTAGTTATTTACTCCACCAATCTGCAATGGAGCAACGTGGTGGAGAATGTTTTAGGCTTCCTAATTATAAGGGAAACATGTCATTCATAGTTGAAGTTAATAGTTATAATATGTTATTATATTATAAAGCAATGCACTCTGTAACCTTTTGGGCATAGCAATTCACTAGTACAAAAATAATAATCACATTTTGATGCACAGCTAATAGTAATCGGTCGACTAGTTGCAAAACCGATCGACCGTGTATATTAACAAAGTCCAACGATCGATCGCCGGATAGATCGAGAGAGTGCAGCATGCGCTCTACGCGTGATAGCGCATGGCCGGATTAGAGAGGGACGGCGCTATGTGTGGGAGAGAGACGCAAAGAAAACATCGGAGCTCGGTTTTGCTTGGTCGTGATTTTCGTTTTCTTGGGATATTCGTGTTGAATCTATTTTTGGTTCAACGATTTGAACTCATTCTTTTGGCACCTGTCAAAATTTAAAAAGCATGTGTTCTATAAAATGTTTCTTTTTTAATACAACGCTGACAGCATGGAAATTAGAGTTTTCGCATATCTAATTTGTTAATATTTACCGACGTTGTGGGTTGTAGTTTACGAAATAAATATACGAAGAATAAAGAAGTAAATCAATTCAAAATATTTAGGTATACACCGCGTCAAAAATTGAATATTGTGTTACCACTAGCTTGCAGTACGAAGTTACGTAAAAATATGATGATTTTAAGGGAACATATTTTACTATTGCCCACAAAATTTAATATAAACCTACAACAGGTAAAAAACAGGAGGAAATAAAAAAGTCCTTAAATAAATTGACTGTCAATATCAAACATTCGCTTTAGTCATTAGGGGGCTATCAAAACACTATTAGCGTTAACATCGCAACAGAGCTGTGATTGGATGTGATTTCAACTCGCATTAGTGAGTGCCAAGAATTTTCTTAGAGTTTTGTTTTTATTACAGGTTTATTTAAATTAAATTAGAACACAGGGTAAATTTGAATTTCGATATAACTTTGAACTTCAGTATTATTGATATAGTTTTGAATTTCAGTATAACTTTCTGATATAAATGTAGATAAAAATATGTGTTTATTATTATGTTATACTATTATTATGATTAAAATTTGACCTAAAAGAGACGTTATGTCTGAAAATTGTATTGTTGTATTTATCAGTTGTATTGTTTTAATGAAATTGAAAATGTAATATATTATTTAGTACCAAAATGTGATTTAATTTTAAAATTCTAATTTTATTTTATAATAGTAAATTTAAACAATGAATTGTTGTTTTGCATGCTGTCGTCACTTATAAATATCGTAGCACTTACATTTATGTACTTAAAGGTTTAATTATAATAATGTTTATAATGTTAGTGATTTATTTCAATAAATAAAAATTTATAAATAAATAAAAATTGACAACCCTAACCACAGGTTGACAATACAGGTAATGTTAAGTATAGCTTTAATAATGTGTTCGTGATGGGATCCAATGACCCCATACCAAGTGTGAGGCAACTGGCCCGTTGACTGTGTCCTAAAAAGGAGGTAGGTACCTCTGTAAGGAGGTCGGTACCTCTGCGGGTACTAATTGTACTCCATACAGATTTATAATAAACCGATACTGTAATCTGATCAGGGATGGCACAAATATTATGCACATTTTATTACGGATATTAAATTAATATTGTTGTATCGATTGTACCATTTGGACGTAGGTACATCATTGTTTCGTAGTTGCGTGTTAGTTACAAGGTTTTGGCGTAACCACAAACCATCCAACTGAGATTTGATATTTGCTTCTATCTAACATTGATAATATAAAATGCTAGATCTGCATTTCTGGCATAACATTAGACCAGTTGACCTTATGAACCAACCAACGTTAAATCGTCCAATCGCGGGGAATTATTGACGCTCCCCCTTACCACCGTTTTGACTGAATCTTTGATAAGTGTAATGTCACAATCTCTTTGTTTGTTTGTTGCAATGATGTAGGATATTGTTGCAATTTTTATTTCCTGCGTCCTTAATAGGCTTATGTGGAGATAAATACTGTATACTCGTATAAGAAGGCTTCACTAAGGCCCCCAGGGTCATTGAACTGTCGAGTACATGTCTCAGGACTATTTCTAAGGGCGCGTGCACAATGTTTACAAAACAATAATTAATGTAAGACTTTCGAAGAGAAAGTAAAATGATTTATTCGATAAAACTCTCCAATGTATATACATACATATTATGAAGTATCATTACGGAGTCTCGATTTTTGTTTTTAAATTACTTGTCTTTAGACTTTAGGCAATGCCGCGGGGTTGCTTAAGAAATTTAAATCATTAACTTATTTTAAGGTATCTTTTAAGGTAATAAGAATGTATGAATGTTGTGTATGTAATCTTTTGACATTAATTAGGGGAGCTCGATTTTCCTATAATGACATAAAATATTTTGAATTTGACTTAAGTTTCCTGTTCGTTTTCATTCTTAAATATATTGATTATAAAAAACCCAGTTAATTTGTGAGAGCAATAACATTTCATAATAACCATTAGTCAGTATTATCCAGACAACTCCACACATGGCTTGACTGACCCAAATTATTCAACCGCAAAAATGAGCATTAAATCCTTGAGTGGACAAGGATGAGTCTTTAAAGTAACGTCGTAAAACATCTGGAGAGAGCGACGACCTCGGGAAATTAGGGTACGACTGATGTGTGCACTGTCTCTTTACCGTTACAACTTCTTAATTAGGCTTTTACCTGCCAGCAAACCAAAGGCAACTGAAGGCTCAGAAATGTAGTAATTAGAAGATATGAGAATGTGACTGAAATTGTTTATTTCGTTTTAGTAAAGTCATCATTTTACAATACAAAGAATTCTTCGATAAAGCCTAAAGTTTCGATAGACAATACGTATCTGTTATCGGCTTTATAAATATACAATACAGCTTGCCTGCTTAATGCCTAAAACCTGGGCTAAACAATCCAAATAAATCGTATCAAAATACTCTGTATCCATATCCAAAAACGTATAACGCTCTCTCATCCAAGAGAAGGTACAGTAAAAGGATTTTCCTCTCACAAAGAGAACCGTATAAGAGCTGACGTCATAAGTATAGTTATGCCCACTCTTTCACGTCAAATTCAAAATGTACTCTGGCGTGAAAGAGTACCTACTTCGCCAGGCTTTATGTAAGGCTTCCTGCATAAGAGGTTGTTGAAGTGGCGCAACAAAGCTTCTTTTAAAAGTTCTGAAGAATAGGTAATGTTTTCTGTGCTTACACTCGATTTTGCTTGGCTTTTGAAAGCAAGATATTTTACATACTTTCTATATAGCATACAGAGAGACAGACCGACAATCATACTGACGCACTAAGATTCTTTGTAAATACGTACAGATAAAAGTAACACTAATTACCCAAGAACAGATATTACTCTGTCATAAATGCTTGTCCTAGCATTGAATCTAACCTTAAATCCTTAAGCTTCTTAGAAAGGGCTTCTCCTTGCGTCCTTATCCTCGTCGAGGTTCGTGACCTCCTCCAGGGATCACCAAGAAAAGACTGACTATCAGAATATAGGAAGCATGTTCGGTGTGCCATATATTACACAAAATATAAGTACAGAGTGCCTGTTATCGCTGGACACTTACGTCAGACTAGTAATATAAACAATTAACTAAATTGTAATCTGTATCCGACTCTTAAGGTATTATCATATCATCCTGCTATCGTAAGCATATGCTAATTTATTCAGCTCAACCAACTAAGCCAATAACGAATTGAAGGTGATATTGAAAACACGAAATCGACAAAGGTTTTTCGTTATTTTATTTTATGTTTATGGTAGAGAATGCTTTTAGCATTAAGTCGCCCTTTTGTATCCTGTACAATTGATTATGAGGTGCAATAAATAAATGTCTACCAAAAGATATTTTGTCCTCGTTCTATTTCAATCCTATGATATTTAGAAGTAAGACCACATACATGGCCAGGGTGGTGGGCTATGGCCTGTACCCCTGACATCGTGAGACCCGAGCCCAGCAGTGGGACGGTTATGCGTTGCTATGACGACGAAACATGGAAAACCGACTTTCATCCCAGCGTGGTGTATACAGTGTCACATTAAAAATACAGATGACAATCCAATTTTAGTGTTCTAAAATGAAATAATCAAACAGAAATCCTCTAACTGCTATTAAATAGTAATTCATTTGGTTTCCTACACGACTACGTCCGCTAATAGGTAAAAACAACTGTTATACTTGTAGTTAAGAAATTATTATTCAAAACGTAATCACATTAATAACCATGTTCAATTTGAATGTGGAATATAAAAAAATTAATATTCAACTGACGCAGCTCCAATAACATCCAGATACGATTTATTATAGTAAAAAATAAATACGACTAAAATATAAATACGACTAAATGTCGTTTAAATATTGAATCGCAGTGTGATCTTAGCTTTAGATCACAAAGTACCTGCGTGGTCTGTGCACACAAAAACTGCTACATTTATTAAAATGTTAATAATTATAGCAAATACTACTATATTCCTTCGTAATAAGGTACAAAATAATTATATACAGACACATGTTTGTAACTTACGGAGTATATGCATTGGCGCTAATATGCGAGGGAAATAAATTCAATATTTAATGCTTATAAATGTGCAACGCAATAATAATTATTGGATGACATAGGAAAAACCATTAGATGTTATTTCTGTTATTGAGTTTATTGTAATGTTTTACACCGAACTGTGACAAAGAAAATAAACCGTATACCTTGAAATACGGTGTTCACACTCTTAATAATAACTTCTAGATTATTCTTCATCCAAGTTGTTTTATAGCTTAACAGTAATGTTCTTTACATGTGTATGTGTACGCACCGTATAAATACGCACTCATACAACGAAAATTCAAAAACAGGAAAATAATTTTGGACGTCGAATTAAATAAGCGCTGGTACGCTCTCTCAAAATAAATTATTCAAAAAGAGAACACTTTTTGAACATCGGATCGGATTAACAATCGGATTAAGAACGCTATGCTCTCTGATATAAAAAATTCAAATACAGAACACAAAGATTGAATTTGCGCTCTCAACATTCAAAATTCAAATACGGAATACAATTTTTCGTATTCGAAATATATTGCAAATTAATATTTGAAAACAGTGCCAAAAACGTTGCGGTCGAAACCACGGAATTATAAGTAAAAATAGCCGAAGAAGTGAATAGTTTCTTAACTGCGTTCGAACAAGTTCGTATCACGTTGGTACTGAATGATGCAGTTACCGGTGTTATTGTAATATTATTCTGGTATTAACATTCTCAGCGCTGAACTATGTAAATACTGGCGGTAAGGATTTGCAGCGCACTGTATAACATGTTTATTTAGCTGGTGTGGACTTCTAGAAAACATCGGAAAGTTCTGACAATTTTTTTAAAGCATTTTCTCCTCTGTTTACTAACGTAAAATCTATGGTCCTACGTTTTTTACGGAATAATGTTGGTTAAGTAAATGTGTTAAGTAAAAGCGACACTGTCGGCGAAGCGAGGAACTAGGACTTATTTACCGGTATTTATATCTCAGATGAATGTTTATTCTTGGTTTTTGGTCTTATTCGGTGTTTTGTAAACCCGCGACACCTTGACTACTAAGTCCCGCACAAACTGCGACAGGATTATAGTTCGGAACATCGATTTTAATCTTGATGTCCAATTATATTTACATCACTTCAAGTCTTTGTCACTTATTCCTCTACTTATGTATTCCTAGGCTCTACGTCTCCTGCAGTAAGTCTCTGCCCTATAGTACACTACAAATGGATTAATGATATATTAGTACATATGTGAATATTAATAAACTAGAAACTGCCCTTTCGCTTTAGAAGAGTATATATATATATATATATATATTCCGCTCTCTCCCTCTTATATATAGACAGTAATATTTTCCTTAATATATATATTAAGGAAAATATTATATTAATACAGTATATATATATAGTATATATATATATATATATATAGTATATATTGTATATATATATATATATTAAGAAAAATATTATGTCTGCTTCAGTTATATCACAATAACTACTTTTATCTGTATGTATGTCTTGTATGGGGATATAAGGATTTTGGTATTTTTTCACACGTATTACATTAACGAAGTTTTCATACGGTCCATAAACATTTTTTTAAATATTATATTGCGTATGTTCATCAGGGCTGATGCAGAATTTTGATGGTGAAAGAATTCATTAAATAGGCCCAAAACTTTTAGAGCCTATTCTCCTCAAACAAACACTCAAACCTTGTAACATTAGGGTAGCTGACGTAATAGGGGCAGGCAAGGACTGACAATCGCCTTGAACACGAGCCGTCCATTGATATAATATCTCAGATATTTAGTGTCACTATTGTCATGACTTTGGGTATTGTCTTGGGAACGGCGATTTTGATAGGCGTATAAGTCAGGGACTCAGCAAAAGCCCATGTTTTTGCTAATTATTAAATCTTGATTCTATGATTTTTTTCTTTGATATATTTTAATGAAAAGTAGTTTATATGTTATTCCTATATCTATTTCACGTTTCGTTCAAATCCGTTCGGTAGTTTTTGCGTGAAAAAAGTTTGGTAAAAATTAGGGTTAAGATTTTTGATCGGGTTATGTGCCTTCCAGCTGCCCTGCAACTCTTAGATAAATGTAAAGTCAAAGTAAAAAATCATAATCTACCACCGTTTCGGAAAGGTGTTATTTTGAGGAGAAGAAACGGCGAAAGACTCCATAGCATCTTTTCAATTAGTAAGTACATAATATAAAAAGTACAACAAACAAGAATGTGTATAACGAACTACGCAAAGCTGGATACGGTACATTTATTTCCAGGCATACTTATCACAAATGTAATCTTCTGTCTTGTAGTAGCATTTATCTAAAAGTTGTCCTTTGACTTGTCTTTTGAATGCATCAAAGTTAGTTCTGTAAACCTGGAATAAAATATGAACTAGCATATACGCTGGATTTGAAAGCTATCCTGAATACAGCCAACATATCGATAAGGAATTTAGACGACAACAGAACCCCGATTTGCGTTTAACCTGACCAGCATTTAACTTTTTTTTGGTAATGCAGACATTTGGTCCAATTCTATTATGTTAAACCAGCGAACCTCACAATTCGCTTCGGAACCGGGTTTCAAACGCCATTCGGTTACGTATATAATTATAGTGCTTGCCAAAATTTTAACCATTCTAATATGTAAGCAACTTTCACAGGCAGTTTGAAAAGATCTGCCTCGAATGGTAACATGAATTATGTTGGAACGAAACTGTAATTACATATAATTTATCCTTGTGCCAAATTCGTCGACATTTTGCGGTGGATGAATGTGTTGAGATTTATACGCTTTGTTATGTAACCTTAACTGTATGCGGCTTCACTTTTAACATCAGATCACAGAAAATAAAGCATTATAGATGGTTCGGTGAAAAGGATCGTGAGGAAACTTAAGTTCTTCTTATATTCTATGTCATCCATCTTATGATGTGTGAGGTCTGCCTTCACTTAGCCAGTCCTCATTGTTAAAGATATCGTAGCCTCTATATTGCCTTTGGAGTCCCGAGCCCAGCTCTGGGACAGTTATTGGATGCGCATAATGATGGTATTTCGAATTGACTTAAACATTACATTTGAGTCCATTAGGTCATTTTTTAAATTTACCCTTTATTGTTCCAGGTATGCGAAAAATTGGAAATTGGAGCGGAGTCAGACTACTTCGGTCTTCGAGTCTGCCCTGGATCTGGGCCAGGGAGATGGCTGAACCTTCGGAATCCGTTAGACCCTCACCGCATCCCCGGAGGAAGACTGGACCTGCGCGTCAAGTTCTGGGTCCCTCCCCACCTGCTCATAAACGAACCCACACGTCACCAGTTCTACCTCCACGCTAAGTTAGACCTAATCGAGGGTCGGCTAGTTGTTGCTGACCAGGAAGTCGCCAGGAGAATCACTGCCTACATTGCCCAAGCTGAGACTGGAGATTGCGACCCCGACGTTCCTCCCGAGCAGGTTTACGAAGAATGTAATAGGATTGGTCCTCAAGGAGAGAAACCAGAAGATCACATGGATAAAATCATCGAATACCATTGCGAAATCGCAGGAATGAGGGCATCTCAAGCTGAGTACAGACTGCTTAAGGAAATTTCCAAGCTGGAGTCATTTGGAGAGGAGCTGTTCTTCTGCAAACCCGTTACCCAGGCCAATAACGCTCACAATCTGTACAGTCACCTTCTGTATCACACACAGCAGACAGAGGAGCCCAGGGCGCGGGATGACCAAGAGATAGACGGTGGAGCAACCGTGGGATGTTTGGCATCGGGACAAAGCGCCGGCGGGTGTGGCTGCCGCTTGAGCACATGCGTGGGCGTGGGACCACACGGCATCGTCGTGTACAGACCAGATTGCAATGGCGAGCAAGAGATCGGCGTCGAAAAACAGAGGTGAGTGCATCATTAAGGATATTCGATTATATGCTTTCACTCTTCAACCCTGCCCGTTAAAAAGGGCGTTCCAGATTCGATTACCGGGGTCATTTATTTTTGTGACATATATACGTTTGTTTTCGGGTCATCGACATTATCTGTTATTTGTTCCCATACCATCCGCTATAGATATAGAAAATTCGGGATTATGAGTATTTAACCATTTCTAAGTGAAGATACACTTAGAAATGGTTCTTCGATTATTTTATGCCCGACGATTTTCAAAACTGCCCTTACTTTTTTAGTCAGTCTGTGCTGTTAACGTCAATATTACTTAGAATAGATAATGAAGTTTGTGGTATATGTAGAAAATGTTTTGATCTAATTTTCTTTGTTTAAAGTATTTTTCGTTGATATTTTCTTTGTTTTAAAATGTCGGCAAACAATATTATCAACGCTCTATTAAGATAGGAAAGTGAGATTAAAGTGTTTTTGTTGTTTAATACATTTTGTTGTTTTGTTTTGGCATCAATTTTGTTAAATATCAGCTTTTAGATACGAAAATATTATAACATAAAGGAATGCCGAATAAGATTATTTTGATTGCTTTCAAAAAATAATCTACTTTTTTTAAGTACAACCTCATAACTCTCGCACTGTTATTCCTTATATCATGTCACGACATGTATCACTTTTAACCCGAGAACAAAAATTTATCTATCACATAAATGGTTGTTGCATCCGGCATTTGAATCCTTCGCTTGGCAGGCAAGGGTATTAACACCGATTCAGGGCTGTTTGTATATAAAAACACATCAAAAATACACTTTGTTAACTTTCTAATTTTACAACAATTCAGTGTTTAAACTTCTACTTTTTGACATGCCTAAATTTCTCCCAATAGTAATTGATTCATGCTAAACTTCGATCAATAATATAACCAGATGTCGGGACAGTTACAAAATGACTCGGCATGTCTCGACAGATACCAGCCCGATTAATATGTGGGCTGGTGTTTTGTTTAGTTCGTTTCAGACAGCCAACACATAAACACGTTCCAGAATGCCGCGATGTAAATTCAAATTATTTATGTAGTGGGTGTAATTAGGTTGGACTTAGAATGTCTTTACCTTTTTTTTGATTCGTTGATAATTCAACGATAATGTGTAAAGTACATACACTTATATATTCATGCATGTTTTCAGTTAAATTTCTATGGGAAGCGATTTTTAGTATATTCATAATCAAAGATGCTAAAACAAAAATAATGTATTAAAAATTTGTTATAAAAGTACTAATTCTACCGTTAAGAATACAGGATTCATTGTTAGCATATGGTACCTGTGTATAATGAGAGGTGTTTGAGCTAGATAAGATAATGTGAGCGCCATTTTTTTGCTCGCCAGCTGCGAAAATTATTTACACAAAGTGTATATTTCTACCTACCAGAATATATAATGCTTGTTTCCATGAATAAATAGTAAAAGTTCATTGTAGTGCGAAGGATTGTCGCTCCCTGTGTGTCAGACACGGACAAAAATACACACACAAATAACCCATAATATTCATGTCTCATAAACACCTTCTTTGACCATTGATTCAGTCAGGAGCTGTAGTCGCGGTAGCCTAAATATTAGGTTACTTTCGTAGTCAAGAAAAACCTCGACTACATTGACTTGTATACTTTTTCCCATCAGAGCATATTTAGTGTCCTAAAAAGTTACCGATATGTAGACCTAACCTAAAAGAAACCAAGTTTCAAACCGTTAAACTATCACTGCTTCGGATTTAAATATTAATATTTCTAATCTATTCCCTATTCTTCTTCCAGTATACCCTACACCGCGATCCACCGCGCGCAGCCGCTGCGTCGCATCTTCCAGATGTCGTACGTTACGACGGAAGGACACGAAGCTACCCTCCACGTCAAGATGGCGACTTCCGGCCAAGCCGCGGCACTCTACCGCGCGGTAACTGAGAAACACGCGTTTTACTGCTGCGAAACCGTGCGGACTGATGTAACAGAGCAGTTTATAAGGGATTTGAAGGTATTTATACTGTTTTTAATTATTATTTCCTTTTTTTTAAGGATTCCGTTTTATCATCCGTACAAACCGAACATCTTCCTCTATACCAAGTTTCATCAAAATAAATTCTAAAGTTAACGCGTCAAAAGTAAACATAGATACAGAGGCAACTTCGCACATATAATATATCAACAAATTAATTTTCCTTATTTATACAATTAATTTTGTAGTTAGGAGTAACTTAATTAGGTTACCAAAGGATTACAACACTAATTCCGGAAAAGATACAGAACAGGAAAAAAGTAACTTCAATCAATTCCTAGTAGATAAAATGTTCATACGAAACTGTTGTTTTTAGCAACGTAACATCATAATACTTTAAGTAGTTCCGTAGCTCAAAGAATACTAAGCTTATGTAATTGTGGACCATGCGATACATTTTCGCAGCCAATTAAAACTGGTGTCCGCCTGTGGCTCAGACTGTTTACATATAAAATGTATAGGTACCTACTTTAGAAGTGTTTTGTATTGTACTGCGATAATTACAAAAACAAAAAGTCTTTCATTAATTGTCACTAATGTATTTGCAAGTGTTTAATGATAATTTCATATTGTTCAACACATTTAAACATTAAATTATATGACTGTATTGTGCGAACAAATGTCGCGAAATTTATTACAATGGAATTTAGAACATAAGTTTTTCTTAATGCGTAGTAATTCTGAGATTGTCATGTCCTTGATTTTTACGTTCTTAAAATAGTGACATTTTAGTATGAACACAGACTTAGTGTGTCTATGTAACAGTAACACCCATGGACCAAGAACATTTTTTTATCTGTCACGTAAATATCTGCTTCGGTAACTGCAGGCTACAGATTAATTTGTACCCCAAAGAGCACATTTTTTCAAATAACAGGCAACTATACAGGCACGCCAATATCTCGACAGTACAGGCTGAATATACTGTCTTTTATAACAAAACCAAATCTACGTTGTTTCAAATCAAACATTCTTTAGATTATTTTTACTTAAACAAAATAGCATGCAAATGTATTCGCAAAAATCCTACCTACAGTTAGTTATGCGCTATGAATATTAATAGTAGACTTTGTTCTCTGTTATACTAGTTATCATTTAGCTTATTAGATACCTGCTAGAGGGCGTGGCAGTCCATTATACTTATAGCGTCAACCCATTACTGGCCTATTGAATACGGGCCTCTCTTTATAAGTGAGGAATCGTATGGGATATTATTTTGCTTGAAATTAGTATACTTAACAATCTTTTTATAATTTTTAGTTGGAACAGTCTTGTTTGTCTATTTTCATGTGACAGATGAATGTTTGTTCTCGGGTGGATGTTATTACGGAATACAGTCGATATCTCGTCGACGCACGACTTCGAATCAATGTCGTTGGGATGCTGTTGAAAGCAGATGAAAAGAAAATGAGCAAAACAAATCTCAAAATCCTCACACAATTTTCATAAAAAGTGACGTCACTCAAAACTACTATCAATTGTTGCAGGGCACGATAGCGTCGATCTTCAACGACTCGTCGACACTGGGCCGTCGGTACGTGTTCGACATCCGCCGCACGTGTCGCGAGGTACACGACCGCGCGCGGCGGGACGCCCACGCGCGGGCCGCGGCACACGCGACACACGCGCCGCGCGCGCGACGTCGCTCAGGGGACGCGCCCGACCAGGTGAGATTTGCTCCAACAAGTAATACCTAGACCTCGATAGCTAACGCATCGGGTGACCAGTTTCTAGGACAAAAAGAACAATTGATATATAAAAAAACAATAATATAAGATTATAGGACACCGCTCGCGATGAACGTACCGAAGTTGTGATTAGGCGCAATTTTATACGCACAATAATTCCTTGGTTTAATTATTAATAAGTTTGAAGCGAGGTAGAAGTAATTCATCTACATTCACTTAAAGAATGAAACGAATTCGATTAACCCACATCAATTCACTCAGATGAATAATAAAAAGACTCCGTAATTATGTACTTACGAAAAACTCAGAAATTATATATTTATGAACTAATTATATCTTTTTATGTTTGTTTAGTCCCGGTCTCGATCGCGCAGCGGCAGTGGATTCGCGTGCCGCGTGTGTATGGACGGCGCCATCGACACGCTGTTCCTGCCGTGTCGTCACGTGCTGTGCTGCCACGAATGTGCGCCCAGGTATGTGCCCTACAGGATACAATTAATTAGTCATCAGGGTATATAACTATGACATCGCGACGGCTTATGTCAGTAAGAGTATGGTTTTATCGAACTTGGAAGCTGTGGAATTAAACTCCTTTTCGAAGCTGGAGTTTAATAGTGGCTCTGTGGAACACGCTCTCGCTTCTCAAGTCGGAAGATTTTACCATATGGTACCTGAATTTTAAATATGCCGGAATATCTTGTACTCTCTTTGACCCAAACATAGGGGTTATGTTATGATACCGTTGGTGGTAATGACTATCTTTTATATGCCCAAAAATTATATATATATATGTGTATAGCGTCAAGATGAGCTTCGTATCAATCAAGGGCTACTGCAACTGTAAAACTGTGTACCGCGACGAAAAACTTTGACGAGCGAACTCCGAGATAACTCTTCGAGTATGAAAACATCATAAAGATCTCATTCCTCGATCAATCCATCCATGCGTCGTCAAATTGACATCCTCTGGCAACTCTGACATCTGTCACTAGTCACACGTCCAAGCGATATTGACGTTTGCTAACGTCAAGTGCTACACGCTCCACGGACTACAGTTCTCAGTTCCGTCACAGACTAAACTAAATTGGCCTTGTTTATCTCCGGCATATCTATATTGCACCATAACTAATGGCAACGATTTTTTGTATGAGGTGAAAGTTACATCTTTTTTATGTCTTCAAGGCAGAATTTGAAACTGATCCTTTGCCAATTTTTCTAAAACATGTTCTATATTTTAATTTCAAAACATTTGTCCCTTACAGATGCAGCCGCTGCCCTCTATGTCGCGGTGAGATCGAGAAACTAATGCACATATTCCTGCCAGTGGAATACCAGAAGAGTCCGGGGGTCATCATAAAATGATCGGCCCCGGACTCGAACTCCCGTCCCTTAAACGACGCAAGGAACTGATTTGGAACATCGTCGCTATTTTCGAAAGAAAATCTTAGTTGACGTAGCATGAAGACAGTGGTAGAATAGAGCATCGAACGATGCGGCAAAACATTGGATTGCTTGACCTTATATTGGACAACGCGATGTGAAAGACAAGTTTATAATGTGCCACATTTGGATTGACCAATAACATTGATATATTTTGTCGCGACCGCTTTTACTTCAGTATGGCTTCACTCCTGGTAGCTGAGGAAACCTAGAGCATACTCCACCACGCTGCTCCAGGGCCCATAGTTTTGGATAAAGACAGTAATTACACGTCAAAGCTATGTGGTCGTGTGTATAAGTGTCCTTATGCCATAGACTAAAGTATGTCTATGTGTTGGATCAGAGGCCTTACCAGACTTTGTGTGTGTGTGTCTAGTCAGAACTGAAACGTTCGACTTTGTGTTATTATTGCATTTTTAATCTGTATGTTCGGAATTATTTCAAAGCTGTTGTTATGCTGATACATCTGCGTTAAAGTGTTATTGAACCTCTAAAAAATACATTGGACATATGCAAACAGTTTACTCTTTCTAAATATAGTTTATTAAGTAAAATATTCTTACGGAAATTTATAGAAAATATTTTGTGTATCTATTAACTCCATATGACGTGAATTTAACTGTAGTTAACACTAACCTTAACGCAGAGGTTTCAGTAAACTTAAAATGACTTAACTTACTGAGTATTTTTTCATAACCTAGTTCAAATTAAGTTAACATTATTGTTAAGTGGAAATTCCTTCGTTTTAGAAGGCCCTTATTTTTTTTCTTTCCAAGTATGAATTTATCTAAATTTTGTTTGTGATATCGTTTCACTTAATGTTAAAAACGTTAAATAACCAAAAACATGGTCGTATTTTTAAGTGAACCTGCATTTTTTTTAATTTTCCTTAGATTATACTAACTTCGTCATTTTGATAACGTTATATCTAAGGTATGTTAAACGTAAGACCCGTGGTCTGTAAGTTAAATTATGTAATAATAAAAAAAAGAAAATCGAAAATAAAAATTCATAACTTTACTTCCAATTCCGTTGTTTTATTTTTTTAATCTCCGCACTGACGTTCGAAAGTCAAAAAAATTGCATAAACATCTGTTGATTCATCCAGTACGTAATAAAATATTATCTATTTTATTTCACACTATTCTAAAACTAGAACTATTCGACTAACGAGCCGTCTGATATGTTAAGTGGTCATCATCGCCCACTGCCCTTAGTAAAGATGTCGTAAAACCGTTACAATAAAGATTAAAACTGAATAATATAGATCAAGAATAAATACCTCCAACATCTGCTACTGAAACATGTCAGATGTTGCGTTTGATTTTATAAGGTACTTACCGTCCGTTTAAATACCCTACCACAAACTATCTTAAATTAAATGGCATCGTATCTCATTCAAGAGAAGGCACAGAAGCTATAACCTCTTCAATCTGCAGTGTTCATGTGCACCACAACATAAAGTTGTAGATGCAACGACTCAAAAAAGACTAGACGGTATGATGCGATTGAAAAAATTATTAGAAAAGTGACTACTTTTTTATCATTTAATGACATTATTTGGTAAATGAGTTTTTGTTCTTGTGGTATTTGTCCCCTATCTCTCGCTAATGTAATCGAAAAAAATAAAGATTGTAACAAAACCACACTTTGAATTTAAAGCAAGATGCCTATAAATCTAAGTAAATCTGCATTAACCTAAAATAATTTGTGGGTCCCAAATTTATTTTTTTATTTTATAAAAATAAGTACAAATGATGATTTTATTACTTTTATGTTTGTCTGAAGTCTTTGAAGAATGTTAATAAATTAAAAAAATTATTACTGAGCAGAATGAAAAATTTGCAGCTTACTTTCAGAGCCGCTTATAGTTGAGTTTATCATACCGAAAGATTTTTAGTAAATTTAATTGTGAATTTAACATTATCCCTACGATATTCTAAGCAGAAGGAAAAAGGGAATGATGTAATTATTTTGAATCTTCGGTAGCATATTAGTTATTCCACGTCTGTATTCTCATGGATTCATAAACAGGAAGTTGACATAAACAGAATTTATGCGTTGTCATAAACAGAAAGTTGACAACGCAGTACAAGATCCAAAAAGCGTGAATCCATATCGTAACGGCAGTACTGTCCATCGTATTTAAATAATGGTGTTATGATACACATGCCTGAGTTGATAGATGTGCACTTATGTGAATCCGAAAGTTTAGGGATACCTACTTAAGCAATAAAAATTGTATTGTACGCCAACATAAACAATTATCTTTCATGTCATATGATAGTGGCTTCATTATCTATGGTTATTAAAATTATCTGTGCAAAGAAGTACAGATTAAATTTGTTAACGCCATGTAATTACGCAAAAGAATAACAATTGTTATTTATTTGAAAGTAGGTATCAAAATAATAAAAGGTTGGAAAAAATAACTGCAGAATTTATGCTTTATATCTTAGTTGTAAAAATTTCAAGGAAAATAAGTTTAAAAAAAATCATTACGTTGTCATTGGTTGGCTGTTTGTCGATATTATCATATTAAAAAGAGTATATATGATTGTCTTTGCATTGTTAATAATGTTGCAAGTCTCACGAAATTAACCCAATACATGTCAAAATAAATTAGTTGGCCTTAGAAGATTTTGAATTGCGATAAATTCTTCGCATTCATTGAAGCTGAAAACCATTGAGTCATGAAACTGACCAAATGGATTCATATATTTGTTTAAGGGCATCATAATTCTTTTTGCGATCATGATATTAGAAAAAATTGTTCTATGGCAAATATTTTGGACGAAAACGTGCAAGAAATATGCATTTACTGAAAACAAAATACTACTTAAATGCTGTGTATATTAATACCGTAAGTGAAATTTGTTTACATGCTATCTTATAAAACTTACTTCCATTGTCCTGCTATGGAAAAATTAAGAGATTATAGTGGCAACATTTTACCGTTTTGCACGAACGCAAGATGGCTGCCAATTTATGTGAATGCAAGGACGAAGAAAAGTGATGCTCGTAGTTAGGTGTTATTTCGTTTATGTTGTGAATAATTAAGTTTTCTCGTTAATATCTCGTTCCTGTGTATGTGTTTTCGTGTTATCTGTTATGAGTTATCGATGGTTTTGAGGCCATTTGTGCAATATTGCGTTGAAAGGCATGTAAAATGTTCAGTGTTCCGTTGTGATTATTATTTATTCAGTGGCAGTCCTTTTTGGACTGGAATAATGCTTGTTGTTGGATGATACCGGTGATTTCACGTGAGTACTTTTTTACTTTATAACTACGAAATAACTTTGTAGGATGAGTTTAAAGTTTGGTCAGAAGTGCTAACCTATTTGGGTATATTGGGTGGTTTAGTGGCGTGGCTAGAACTGGCGCCGGCTAGCCGGTCGTAGCTTGCAGCTGTTCGTTTCTCATGTTGCCGAAGAAACGTTTTTAATTCATTGACCTAGCTATCAATAATTCATCGATATTTAGACTTTAAACTCTTTGTCGTAAAGTTTTCCGTAATCGAATGACAAATTCGTCCTGTCTTCATTAAAGCTTGACATGTCATCAAAAAATGATTTGTTAATTTCGTGGGATAGTGTTACAGTCGTACGCTTTAACGGTATTATTGTTTGTAAATAAACAGTACTTCTGCAAGTCGAGGTGTGCATGCAACTGAGACACTTTCGTTATGTAAGTTTTGTTAGGCAAATCATCTGTAAATTCTCGGTCAAAGATCTCATATCTCCTACCTGTTTATTAAGATATAAACAAAGTTTGAAACTCATGCTACTAATTTGATATTGGAGCCAGTTTAGGTTGTGTGACCTTAACATGAGATTTGTTCATTCGTCAAATTGCCGTTTATAGTATCTAAACAAGCTAAGATGAGAGCT